>BQNB010092549.1:3519-14014 GCA_026074375.1 Tanacetum coccineum | reverse complement strand
ATGCAACACTAGGCTAACATGCATATACCGTTTTAGAAATTTATATATCCAACCAAACATTATCAATGGACAACTATGACACCCCAGAGAGGGTATTATAGATGAGAGAAAGAATATTGATGGTACCTTGACATAGTTCTTGAAATAAATGCGAATGGATGGATCATAAAAGAACGAGTCATTAGAAGGGCTCATGCCGACACCTTCAGTCCACGCCCATTTGACATACTGAGTCTTGCCACCGTAAGCATCCAAGTTATTGACTAAGCTAAGCATAAGTCTTATTCCAACTTCTCGGGCTTCAGCAATGACAAAATCCAACGCCTGCCATAACATTCATTATAAACAATATAAATATATTGAAGTAAAAAACACCTGTATTGAGAAGATTTTAGGAAAAGAAACAAGAATACAAATTTATAGGAACTGAAAAACATAGCCATTATTAGTAGTTGTATCCAGGACATATATAACATTGTGCCTTATACGTAATGTGCAAATGTGTATATGTAAAGCTAAAGAAATCCTTCACTTCAAATTGGAGTGTTTTTCTCTACAATATTTGATACGAGTATAAAAGTTGATAAAGAAGGAAAATTTTCACTTGAATAGAAGATGCCACTTTAAAAGGAGAACAGATTTGTACAATTTTTTCATAATTTAATTCTTCATGACATGATTCCTTGCCTACCATACTACCATTGAATCCATCATATCCAAACAATTAATTGATATGTTATAAGTACCAAAGAATTAAGTCGGTCAGTCGGAAGTATTATTTTTTAACTTTTAAGGGAAAACATAACCATGACAAAAATTAAGATAACATCTTAATATGATGCATAAAGCTAAAATGCACAAGCCAATTCGAAATGAATGGTCTTAGTTTTTAATGCTTTATGTTGTTTGGAAGTTACTGAAGATGAAAAAAGTGACTTATTTGATCAGTTACATCATCAATCGCTCACCATTATGAAATGTTCCAATAAACAACAACAGCTAAAAATAGGGTCTCAGACAGAATAAGAATGAGATCATCAATAAATTAAGTGACATAATTAATTAATTACTATCAGCACTTGTAATATATAATTTTCAGGGTAACACCTTTAACATAATGAACAAAATATAACCAATTATCGTATTCAAATTAAAGTTCTGTCATACTTTTTATTGGCATATGAGAGTTGCTAAAAGTGACAAGTTAATGTAGAAAAAGCAGTTCTCCAACATTACGAATGAGTAAAATTAAGATCACATAGCAGAAACAAGAATCAAATTAAAATATATATAAATAAACAGAGTAAAACTAAACCAGAAGTGATACAAACACAAGAATAAACAACCTAGAATACCCTTTCATCAACTAAAATCATGAATAATCCTAACAGTAAGTTTCCGACATCAGTTATAGCTGATATCCAACAGAAGACCGAAGAATCATTATGATTTAACATTTAATTATTAATAAGTGACATCATCCAACACCTACCATTACAAAATGTTGTTCCAACTAACAGGAACAACTAAAATCAGGATTTCAAGTAAAAAACAAAAATAGGATCATCAAGATATTGAACAACTCAACAACTTAATCATTATCAGGTAGTAATATACAACAACAACAACAACATACCTAATCCTGCCAGAGCGGGGTATGGGGGAGGTGGAATGTAGACAAATCCTACCCCTACCTTAGGATAAACCGGAAAGTAGGGAGACTGCTTCAGGAAGACCTCCGGGGAAAGTGTATGAGTGCAGGTGTGCTCAGATATAAGTGCATATGTGAATGTGTGCAATATATAATTATCAATATAAAACCTTTAACATAAAGCACAAAATTAACCATATTACTAATTTTAAATTCGAGTTTACAACATGAAAATGTTACTTCAAAAGAGTAAAATCTTAATATAGAAAAGTTGCTTATTAGTTATTTGTACAAAAATTACTTCTCATATTTGGGACTCCAATATGTTGTAAGAGATGCAAGAATAGTCGAAAAAATGATCATTTGTTGTAAGATTATTTTAAATTATTTAAAAAAGGTTTTAGCTTAAATATATATGAGGAAAAGTAATCTTAACTTCAGCAAAAATTAACACTTTGAAATGAGCACCTCCCAGATTCTTGTCACAATCTACTTATTTTATCGACAAGCGCAATAGCAGTTTAGATGACATAATCAAATTCTAACAAACAATACCTACATAACCTAGATTAAACTATCATAAACATATCAAATTACATAAAATAAAATACCTTAAATGTTTTTTCATCAAATTGACCAGGAGTAACCTGAAGAGCATTATAATCACCATCATTAAAAGCCCAAGTTCTACAAACAGTCAAACCCATTTTAGCAGCAGCTTGAAGCATTGCTCTAATTCTTGGTCTGCCATGATCATGAACAGCATGGTCCATAAACCAATATGAATTCCATCCATTTATATAAAACAACTTTCCATCCACCACAAAATTAGTCCCATTCCTCTCCACAAAACTCAAATTTATCTCATTTTTGTAATACTTTACAGACAATATATCACCAAAAGATAAATAAACAAAAGCAATAATTGCTGAAAATCCAAGTATTGGAAGCACATAACCATTCCCTCCAACCATTTTATATTTAACCATCAATTTCTTAGTACTGATTTGATTGGATCTTTATAAATATTGGGTTTTATCCAAAGATTTTGGAAACCCAGATGGGAAATAAGGAATATAAGAAAACCCAGATCCCCCTTTTCAAGATTTTATTGAAAAAATGTGTTTGTGTTTTTATTGTGAGAGCTTGATGGAGTAATGTTTAAAAAAGGAAACAGTGTGAAGAGAGTACTACCAAATATGTTGATTAAAGAGCATCACTTGTCGGTAAGATATGTTGAACAACATTTATGGGGTGTTTGTTTAATCATATTTTCTTTTTATCTTAATTTTGTTTCAGCATTATTATCCACTTTTTCATTTTATTTTTTCTCAAAATAATTGTCTTTTTGTCTACTACCAGATATAAAAGCATAAATTGTTTAACGTTTACCATATTATCTATAATCAAAATTATTATTGACCAAAAACTTAATGAAAGCATTAATTAGATATTAAAAAGGTAAAACTATCAAGTTTAGGCTTAAAAAAAACCGTATGTTTTTTATATTAGTAACCGCATGGGGCAGCCCGTTACTGTAGCAGCAGTCAAAAACGCCGTCGTTTCCTTCACCTATTGTGTATATTAGTAATTTATTATATTTTTTTGTGACAATAAATTTATAGATGTTAATAATTTAATGTCGCAAATTTTAACTCTTTAACCAATGTTAATATTTTTCATTATACAATTGTGATACTAAATATTTTACCGTGAAATGTTTTTCGTTGTTCAATATGACTATTTAATTTATATATAATTAAGCTTTATAAATATGTATTCAAAAATGCATTTTTTATTTGTTTGCGTTATAATTAAAATAATAAATTGGTAACTTGCTTAATTTGTATCATATGTTATATTAGTTGTACGTTTGAGTATGAGAGTATCTTTAATATTAATATTAATATTGATTATATGTGTTGAATTGATGTGCGAGTGCGTTTAATATGTTTTATATGTTGGATTATTTAAATTTTTTGAAGCATTAAATGAAAAAAATTGACTTCAAAAAATTATGATGTTTTATGCATTATGTATGTAGTATAGATTTTGAGACGGAAAAAATATATATTCCGAAATTTATACATATATTACGAAAACGAGCGAAAACGTAAAAAAGGACGAAACATAAAAAAACAGACGAAACCTTAAAAAAACAGACGAAAACGTAAAAAGCCAGACGGAAACGTAAAAAAATAACGAAAACGTAAAAAACAGACGAAATCGTAAAAAAAAGAAGAAAACGTCTGTAAACGTACAAAACGTCAAAAAAACCATTAAATAAATAAGATTCGCCCGATAACCCATTTATCCCATCAGTGTCCGTTTTGACCCGTGCCCGTTTTAGCCCGGTGCCCGTGCCCGCCACCCGTTTTGCCGCCTCTACATCAAAGACAATTTTGTATTCCTGGGCTCTTTGTTTTGAATGGATTACATTATTACACCTTCGTCATATATTTCAAAGGGCATGAAGTCTTGAGATCACTGCTTTTGAATGTTGTTTTTGGTTATGTTAAAACTCAGTACGATTATGCTAATTTAAGTTTTTGGACTGTGTTAATATTTTACTTTATGCTTCACTTGATCCTTCTGACAGTGGTAAAACCACTTACATCACATGTAACTGAGCTTGAGGAAGGTCTATATTACCATTGTTCTTAAAAGAACCATTGAAAATCGACACAATTGTAACAAGTCCATTCTATAAGCATTTCCATATGACAAGAACTGCATATACATAATACATATGAAAACGTGTGTTATGATAATATTCCTAACTAAAATCTCAAACCTCTCAAAAACAGACTCAATTATTGAGATCAAAATTATATATAAAAAAAAGTCTAATGTTGTCTCACCATTTACCGTTACAAATTTTGTTCATATTTCCTGTTATAGGTGTCGCCGTCCCATGAATTTTTGCTAACCTGCATGTATGTTGAGTTATAAGCTTATATGTCGAAGCTCTCTTCCACGGGACTATCCCAAAATCGTCATTAAATTCTTCCATCCCTTCTACTAAGAACTGCCAGGCAAACGACCCTCCGCCTGCCCCCTTTTTCTTAGCGGATTCATATATAACATCAAAGACAATTTTGTAAAATTCATCTCTTTGTGAAGGGTCGAAACCTTTATTTAGATCAGACAGTCCGAATTCAGTAAACATGACAGGTTTCTTGAGCACTTGGTCACCGTCTTCAATGTGAGAATGCATCCAATCAGCCACAAATTTTAGTTTTCCTTTAAGACTTTTCCGTTTAAACCTGCAAAAAAATATTGTTCATCAATACCACTTGTGTTCTTGGAAAATTCGGCAATTTTCATGGGCTCCACAAAAATATTGCAATTTATTTTTATAGACATAAGCTAGAATGATGTAAAATTATAAGAACGAGGATCGGAAAATAGGCAAACCATTGATCAGGGTAAATATGAACTGAGGCAAAGTCAACGGTTGGGGGAGCAGAGTTGCGAATAAAATCCACTCCCATATCAGCAGCCCAAAATTCTGGATTGTGAGTCTTTCTCTTGGGACTTTTAGGACCATAAAATCCTTCGAGACCAACAGTTAAAAGATGCTTATTGTCGATTGATTTTATGAAGGCTGACATTTCTTCTATCCAATCCTGTAGTTTATATTAGTCTTAGATACAAATCATGCCTGGAAAATTAAATTTGCTACATACAAAATAACAGAACACAAAATGATAAAAAGCATGACATTTGTCCACGTCTTTTAAATGATGTGTTACCCCAAGGGTTGTAAATACGACTAATCAGATCTGTGAGTCACTTAAAGGGAAATTTTTTGGCCCAGTTACTTATAAATGGTCTGTTTGGGTTGTATACTAAAACAAATATTTTAACGAAGAGGGAAATGGGATTGATTGGGATTAACAAGTTGAAAGTCCCAGATTCTATTATTGATGTTTTTATTAACATATTTGGATTATCATTGTACTAATGTTGATTTTGTAATCATAACTATACATTATTTTGTTCATAATGTTTTTTAAAGGTGGACAAAAAAGTACTTGTTGGCCAACTCAACACGTAGTAAAAAATAAAATGACCATTTTTTAATGGAGCCTCTTTTGACCCATCACCCGACCCCACCCATCTGGCCACCCCTAAGCTATGGCTTTACAAGTTGCAGTATCCATCTCTGTAATATTTACAAAGTTCACAAAGTATGTCAAAATCTTGGCAAGACTTATAAATATAGGCAAGATGCTAACTGCGTAAATACCATGTTTATATTGAATCGTGCAATCACTGCAAGTTCATGCATGTAGTTGTCTTTAAGAGAGAGAGATGAGCTTACTTGCAGTGTGTCACCAGAACGGTCGGTGATGCAGCGTGGTTCATTGATCAACTCCCAGCCAAAGATTACGGGGTCATCTCTATACTGGATTCCTGTTATTGTGTTCTTCCTTGTTAAGACAGTCTGCAACATTTATCAGAAGTTAAGAATAATAGCTAACAATGAGCAACTGAGAATATAAATCCATAAAATTCCAAGCCTCATCTAACGAATGTGTATATGCCAAAAAAATGTCATGATGGTGGGAAGTGAATTGGGTTGTCCCATTCGAATTGCAATGTTTCCTTACCACCCTTGAACCTAATCTTAGGTGGTGTTTGGATATGAGTTTGGAAAGTTCATATGTGTTGAACAATAAGAATTTGGATATTCAATTATATTTATCCGGTCCCTAGAAAATAGTGTTTGGATGTGCTTATGTTGTTTGAATTGTAATACTAATATATTTTTATCATTTGGAGAATTATGATTTATAAAGGAAATGAAAATATATAGTTATGACCAATATGACATCTTTCTAAAAGGGAAGAGACGTTTAACGCAATGAAAATTAAAGTCCCTGAATTTAGGTTTAAAGAAAGGGCTATTATACAATTCCATTAGATAATTACTTTTGTTGTAGCTCGCATAAATCTAATGATCCAAAACTTATCAGATTTACAAATTTCAAAATAATTTTTTCTAACACTTCTGGAGAGTTTTTAATAATAAGATGATCCGCTTCAAAACTCAGATCCAAAAACCTCGTTGGTCATTAAGTAAACACTAGGATAATATTCACGAATCAAACAGTACAATTATGTTAAGCCAAAGAGGGCTATGGATGAGAGAAGGAAATTTGACGATACCTTGACATAGTTCTTGAAGTACATGCGAATGGATGGATCATAAAAGAACGAGTCGTTAGAAGGGCTCAAGCCGACACCTTCAGTCCAAGCCCATTTGACGTATTGAGTCTTGCCGCCGTAAGCATCCAAGTTATTAACTAGACTAAGCATAAGCCTTATTCCAACTTCTCGGGCTTCAGCAATGACATAATCCAACGCCTACCATAACATTTATTATGACCAATTAATTACATCGAAGTTCCAATTAAAGACAAATGTGATAAGGGCATTTTACGAAAAGAAACAAAATAACAAAATTTTGAGAAACCGAAAAGCATAGTCATTGTTAGTGGTCGTATTCACAACACGTATCAAGCTAACAACGTTATCATGATGTGTAAGGCTACATACATCTCTCTTTTCAATTTTGAGCGTATTCAAGTCAATATTTTTACGAAGTATGAAAGTTACTAAAATTGGAACATATTAATCTTATAATGACATGCGTCCATCTTATCCAAACAAGTAAATGAAATATTCCAAGTACTAAACAAATAAAATGGAAGTATCTTATAAGAAGTTAAGGGAGAACAAAACCATAACAAGAATCGAGATAACATCTTATCATGATGCAGAAAGCTAAGACGCACACACCACTTTCGAATTTGAGCGATTTTACTCTAAATTATTATATAACGTGTTGATGTCACCAAATTGGCTAGCTTCCCACATTAGTTGACTGGTAATATTCAACCAAAGATGAAAATTTCTTGTGATCTTACAATGACTTTTTGTTCAGTTACATCATTCATCGCCTACCATCACGAAACGTTCCAACTAACAACAACAGCTAAATTTAGGGTTTGAGAAAAAGACAAATGAGAACATCATCAAATTGTACATAATCATTATCAGTAGTTTTAATAAAATAATTTCAATATATCCTTAACATATTGCAGAGTCTAACTATTTATTGATTTCAAATTACAGTGTCTTTTGTACATTCTTAATGGCTTATGAGTTATGAGAGTTGCTAAAAGTCGGAACTCTATGACATAGATAAATATGAACTTGATACTGACTTTTGCTAATTGATTAGTTTAATGTAGAAAGAATTACTTCTGCACTAGTATTAGTAAAATGTGAAAAGAATCTTGATTTCATTACAACAGAAGATGATCATAGAAAATTTAGAACACAGGACACAAATAAGAATGAGATTCAATACGGAATAATTCCAACAAAAGAATGAGATACCTTGAATACCACTCTATCTAATTTAACCAAGACCAACATTAACCGTTTGCATCGCTACTAAAGAATTATCATGATTCCACAATGACATATACAAGTGACATCATCCAACGCCTACCATTACAAAATGTCAAAATGTCTCGACTAAAAACAACAACTAAAAAATCAGGGTTTTAAGAAAAAAACAAAAAATGAGATCATCAAGATATACAACAGCATAATCATTATCCGTGTTGTAAAGAACAATAATCAAGATAACACCTTTAACACAACACACAAAATCATCCCAATAATTTATTTCAAATCAAAACTTCCCACATGTATAAACATGAACATGATACTCTAACTCAACAACTTAGTAACATATTCAGCTATTGTTTCCATTAAATGCAAAAAAGTTTTATAAAATACTTAACATAAACAATTAGATTAAAATATCAAAAAGATTCCTTGAAAAGGGTATCCAAGATTTCATGACCAGACAACAAGATCTAGAAATATACCAACACAAAGCACATGTTCATAATCAGATTAAAACACAACAAATTTTGCAAAACATCAAGTTAAACCAAATCAAGTACCTTAAATGTTTTTTCATCAAATTGACCAGGAGTAACCTGAAGAGCATTATAATCACCATCATTGAAAGCCCAAGTTCTACAAACAGTTAAACCCATTTTAGCAGCAGCTTGAAGCATTGCTCTAATTCTTGGTCTGCTATGATCATGAACAGCATGGTCCATAAACCAATATGAATTCCAACCATTTACATAAAACAACTTCCCATCCACCACAAAATTAGTCCCATTCCTCTCCACAAAACTTAAATTTATCTCATTTTTATATCTTACATTCAATAAATCTCCAAAAGATAAATAAATAAAAGCAACAATCGATGCAAATCCAAGTATTGGAAAAAACAAACCATTCCCTTTAATCATTCTATGACGTGGTGATGACTTAACCATCAATTTTATAAAAAAAAAGATTTGATCTTTTTGTATCAAGAATTAGTGGAAACAAAACCCTCAAAAATGTGGGATTTAATTGGATCTTTATAAATTTTGGTTTTTATCCCAAGATTTTGGAAACCCAGATGGGAAGTAAGGTATTTAAGAAAACCCAGATCCACTTTTAAAAGATTTTAATGAAAACAAGGAAATTGCATCACACACAGTGGAGTGTGTTTGTGTGTGTGTTTTTATATGCGAGAGAGATGGAGTAATGTTTAAAAAAAGAAAACAGGAAGTGAAGACATTTACCAAACATGTACCCAAGTGCAAACTTATCAATAAATTGGTGAAGAATTTGTTGATTAATCTTTTTATTTTAATTAGCACTGTACCTGTGCAAAGTAGCACGATACTAAAAATAAATAAAAAACTAAAAATTCATGAATAAAATATAATGAAAAATGAATGTTGACTTAAAAACACGAGAACAAACATTAAAAATATACGAAATTAAATTACAACTATCAAATAAAAAGAGATTTAATTTATAAATAAATTTATTTTTTTTAATTAGGAAGTTAACACATTAACGTTAAAGCTGTGATTTCATATATTTTCGATAAAATCATTTTACGCTAAAATGTGATTCTTATATTTTCATTAAATTAAGTTTAAAAGTTTGAATTTTTAAGACTTTATAAAAAAAATGTCCTAAATGCTTTATAATATAATATAGATATATAGATTTATGTATTATCATTATTATTATTATTTTGTACTCTATTCGTTTCAAAATTATTGACCCTCGACAAAAAGCACACAGTTTAAGAAAATTGCATTAATTACTGCTTTTACTATGTTATTTTTTGACAGAATGACAGTTTCACTTTTAATTAATTAATTAAAGTCTTCTTTAAAGTTTGTAATAATAATTTTAAACAAAAAAAATATAGTAAACTTGATCAAATTTTCTTATTTATTTTTAGCAGTAGACAAATAAATTAAAATATCTCAAAAAGGAAATGTGTACAGTAAAAATGGAAGGTCACTCAATGAGTGTGTGGGCTAATGAGATCTGAGGTCTTATTTCACTTTGTTTCTTTATAATAAATTGACTTCACATTATTTTGTGCTAAAACATTGGTCTAAAGTGACAGGTAATAAGATCTTCTGGGCCAGGTGTTGTGAAATTGTAACTTCGACTTGCTTACTTCATCTTTTATTTTACTTTTCCAAATTATATGATTTCTAATAGCTAATATAGATTTGGATAGGTTTCCTATTTATTTCATGTCCATTTACTTGATGCCAGTTTCTATCCGTTCCAACTTTGAATCGATGCGTAGCAAGTTTTTTAGAGGGGCGGATCAGAACGAGAATAAGATGTCGTGGATCAAGTGGACTAAGTGTTTGTCGAGTAAACAAATGGGTGGGCTCGGTATAGGTAGTATATATGGGCTCAACATTGGTCTTCTCTTCAAAT
>BQNB010092548.1:0-26590 GCA_026074375.1 Tanacetum coccineum | reverse complement strand
GTTGCTCCAGGAACGAGATCAATTTGGAATTCTACTTGACGAATAGGGGGAAGACCATGTAGATCTTTAGGAAAGACATCGAGAAAATATTAGACTACTAGAATATTTTCTAGTGTCTTTTCGTCCTTCTCCTTCTCTGTTATGTGGATTAAGAATACTTGGCATCCCTTGGATATGTACCTTTTGGTTTTTGTGCAGGATGTAAGGTTTAATCGGGTCTTACTTTGATCACCTCGGATAATCAAAGTTTCTCCGTTTATGGGAATGTGGACAACTTTTTCATCACAGATAATTTGTGCATGATGTTTAGATAACCAATCCATTCCAATGACAACATCAAAACTACTGAGTTAGATTGGCATGAGATTGATTTGGAAAGACTGATTTAACAAAGTTAAAGTGCAACCTTGGAGTACAGTATTGGTACTGGCTATGGTTCCATTAGTCATTTCTATGTCGTAAGTGGTGTCTAATGTATAGGTACTGGCTAACAGTTTATAAGACAAATTAAGAGAAACTTAAAAACAGCCTAAAATTTCAAAACAACAGATTCAAAACACCTAAGAAATGATTGTTAAAGATAGGCAAATGACCCAAATGGGTCTTTAACCCAGTTTGACCCGTTTTAACCCTTGTACCAAACACCCCCTTAAGTATAGAAAACTCAAGTTATCTTTTACAGATTAAGAAAAAGAACTTATATAAAAACTTAAAAGACTTAAAAGACTATAAATAAGCTTGAACAAACAGTATTTAAAAGCAAATAACTTAAATGACAGGATTAAAGATGAAACAGTAAATTTGCAAGAAATTTAAATGAAAAAATTTTAAATGACTGAATTAAAATGACACTTTAATTAAAAGACAATATTAAAAAGGTACAAAGATTTCAGTTTACAAGCTTTTGCCTTGTATACAAAAATTAGACACTCTCAACCTAGCTATTACATGGCTATTTATAATGAAACCCTAAACTATGAGGTCTTCACAGCTGTGTTTGTTGTGTTTCTTTGGTGAGGAGAAAACTCAAAATCATCTTGGCCATTGAATAGCCTTGGAGCCTAAGTCGAAGTAATCAAAACCTTTGAAAATCCTTGCCCAATAGGATGGTTTGGGATTGCCAAGCTGTCAATGAGGCCATATGGGAGTTAAGGTTTTTGGCTGTTTATGGCAGGGTTGGGAGCTAGAAGATAGATGAATAGTACTCTGGGTATTTTTGGCGGGTAATGGTTGTGTCTGTTTGTTTATATCTTGGTGCAAGGGAGAGGGTTTTGGGTATTGGCAAAAAGAACCCCTCAATGTGTATAGTACTTTGGAGATTGGCAGTTTTAACCCCTAAGGGTGTGTTTTGCTCTTACACTCATAGTCCTTGTGTCATATAACACTAACATCCATTTGACTGTTGGGCTTTTAAGGAGTTGGGCCTATCGTTTGGGCCACGTTTAAAAAGGGATTTGGGCTTATTATTTTAAGATGGGCTATGAAGTCTTCATAATATATACTGATGGGCTTATCCGGCCCATTAGATGGGTTCGGGTGGGCCCATTAAGTATTCTTCGGTTTTGGCTTAAGCTTTGACTGTTGACTTTTTCGGATTGACTTTTTGTTGACTCTTTGGTCTTTGGCTTTGATTTGACTTTGTCTTTTCTAGGCTTTTCCATTCTGTGTTCGGTTTTGTCCGTTTTTGCTTGATTTTTCGTCCTTTTGTCGGATATCCGTTTCCTGCACAATATAAGTGAAAACATACAAATACAATGTATTTTTGGTACGTTTTAGGTCATTTAAGTCCGATTTTAATGGCGAAAGGTATGTGTAATTAAACGCATACCAACAGTAATCTTCAAATGTCTTCGTTTAAGCTCCAGAATGCGTGCCTTTTTGCTAATCTTCACCAAGTACTCCATAATTCTTGCAATAATCATACAAAATATGTTATTTACATGGGATAAATGATGCTATAAAAGTGACGTAATTTGATGTCATCACCATGCGGTTGAGAAAACCATTATTCATATTGTTATGTGTTGTACCATGCACACAATTAAGATTTCTTCCACTTGTGCACGGCATAACATCAAGCATTTATATAAACAAATGAGCATATTATGAGTCAAGTTACGATCCTAAGACTAGTGGGCTATGAGCCCACTACACTTTCGTTTGTTTTTATGAATAATATGACAATGTCACAAATATGATATGATTTAAGTCAAACTAAAATCACATTTGCATTACAAGTATATATAGAACTTTATTGTTTAATAAGCAATCGTGCATAAATATTGTATAGATAACATTTCAGGTAACGACATTTGAAAAGCGACAAGTTATCTAATAGATAATATGCAATGATTCTTATAAAACTATGATGCTTCATATGTGGAAAGTAATGAATTATTTCAAGACGATATAGAAATAAAATGGGTCACTTATAAGGTGATAAGCCCATAGCTCCCACTGAATTTAGACAACATTACATGTATGTCTATATTAGTAGTAAAATTCATTGCTCCCACTAGATAAGACAACATTAAATGTGTGTCTATACCAATGAAGTGCAAGTATCAATTTATTTACTTTTCTACGCTTTGAATATCTGCACATTATCACTAATGTGAGCCTCACGGACTAGTAAACATGTACTTAGATATTCAAGGAAGTGCATTAAGTTCTACTATATATATGATGGACTAGCCATCAATGCCATTTTTTAACTTCAAAGTTTTGCATGCAATTGCTCCTTTTACTTTACCTCAAAGGTGTGTAGAATCTTAGGAAAAATATCGAGTTAAGGAAAACTACTAGAAAAAAATGCTAGTAATTTCCTTTTTTTCTTTCGAGATTTATTAAGATTTCCATTTCTAATCATTAAAACTCATATAATGTCTTGACACTTCAAGATGTATTATTTTGGTAGCTATAGAAAACATGTTCTCTAGTTATCCAAATAATATGTGTAACTCTACTTAATCGTTTGACTTTTACAAGACAATATGATTTCTCGAGTAAGTGTGCTTTGTGTTTGATTTGAATTGGAAAATTCAAGTGTTCCTATTATAGCTTTCTCATACAAGTAGAAAGGTTAGGAATAAGTCTTTTTCTTACAAGGAAATGAGACTTAGTTTGCCTTCCTCTAACAAAGAAACGAAGCAAACTTTTGTTTACGGTTTGTGTTGCATAAATGTCATTAATAAAAATTACAAAGTTTAATTTTAGTATTTTTGATAATTAATCCTTTTAAAATTAACTACCCAACTTTATAATATAAAACAATTAATTTTACAAAAGGCTAAGATCCTCATTGAGGTTCCACAATTACATCAGTTGATCTGCTAGCAATGGTAGATTCAATAGGTAGGTGACGTTCACCAATTGCAAGACTTGTGCAATTCTTAGACCGTATGGGACTCATGGCACTAGTGAATGAGCAACTGATGTCAAGCTGGCATGTTTAGTCCTATCCTTGCCTCGGGTTAAGGTCTCACCCGCTTAACTCGTTTAAGTCATCCAATTTAAGAACATGTGAAAATATGTCTAGGTCTTACGCATAGAGAATGATCACCCTGGGTTACAATTAACCTACGTCTCATGCGGAGCAAAAGGTAATTGCAGGTAAACTCAATCAATTGGACGACACGACTTAAATTTATGACGGGTATTAGTTTTGATAAATACATGATCAAAAGTGTGTACGAGGAAGTATACATTCATCCTCCGTAGCACAAGTTAAAAACTATTTTTAACTTAATTCTAATTATTGTTTTACTTTTATGTGTATCGAGTTGTTCATTTTAAAGACTAATATATAACCTAAGTGGAATAAGTATTAGTTGGACAATACATAAATTAAATAACAAGCATAACCGATTAAGTGTTATTTACAAAAACAAAAATTTAGTTTCAAACCATATTTAGACTTTAAACTAAATCAAAGATTTAGTTTCTAAAATTTGTTTGTGTTTTATTTTTAGTTTTATAAAAAACATTTGCAAGTTATATACATTCCAAACATATATAAAAGCAAAACAAAGAAAACACAACCACAAGTATAAAAAGCCTCAACCGATGAAAAAACCTATGCTTGGTCTCGTAAGCCATCACGAGAACCAAGAGGCCAACTAAGGGTTAACTAAACAACCACACGTAAGGCTCCCACTTGCTCCAAGACTTATCAAGAATAAATGGAACCCTAAGTGAACATGATGCCCAAATCTGCCAGAAAATTTCAGCTGACTTCAAGGGCCTCAAACTCCTAGAATGAGTCTTCCTAAAATTGAGATCCAGTTGAAGAAGTTGTAGCCCTATAGGTTGTGAACCTGCACAAAAAGTTTGGCTTCTAAATCCTCACAAAACTCCAAGAAATCCAATTTTAGTGGAAGTCACACTAGCAGCTCCGAATTTGACTTTATTTAACTCTTTCGCCATTCGAATCCAAACACCGGTTACAATATTTTGATGACTAAATACACTTTACCTATGATCTAACTACTGTAATGTGCACAAATAATGGCTACAACAAAGATTAAAACATACAAAATAAGCCGAAACATTGACAAATCCAAAACTGAAATTAAATGCAACCATAAGCAAATCATTTCACAATTGGTCAAGATTTTCATCGGCTTTGCATACGAAACATAATAATACCATAATATCATGTATAAACAAGGTGTTGGCTAAGACCATGGCCAAACATGCATGTATTTGCCATGGAAACAAAGTAAATAACAAGAATTAAAATGTTAGCCAACAAATCGAAGAAAATAATTAACTAGAATTAAAACCCCAATTGGTACGTGTAACCAATGACTTAAGGATCATTAATTACTGATTTTAATACCTTATAATAACCATTTTATTACAGAAAATAATGCCCAAAGGGCTGATTTAAAATCGATTCATTAATCGTTCCAAAACGCGCGATTTAGGCCATTTTACACGTACCCGATAACAATACCATTTAAAGTATGCATAACAAATTTCTATGGGATCAAAAATTATAGATCATAAGACCCCTTAAGGGTCGAATTAAGTTAGAAAAAAATAAGCCTTAGGGTCTGTTTTAATAAATGCTTTTTGAATCCATTAAAAACACGCGTTTTTAGCCATTTTACGCTTACAAGATAATCATATGACATCATATGATGGCTCGTGATACCACTAAAGGTGAATAGATGATAAAATAACACATTATTAAATATTAAACGTAGCGGATAAATCACCTATCAATGTATCCATGGAGTCATATGATTAATCAAATAAACAATAATGGTTATTACCTTTGTAGCGTAATCGGTAGAATCAAACGATGACCTTCACCTATGCAAGATCCACCCAAGAAACCAAGTGACCAAATTAGATCACCTCTATGATAGTCCACACTACACTTCACCATATACCTCTTGGATGATAGTCATTAAACCTGTAACCTTGCAATATACTTTGAATGAACAAGATTCAAAGTAATAGATCAAGAAAAACAAAAACCCTAGATCGGTGTTTTGTTTGTGCCATATGTTTTAAAGAGGGGAGAGATTTTGGTAAATTTTTGTCAAATAAATGAGGAGTTAATCCCATAATTAGCTAAAATCTTGACCTAATCTCTTCCTTAATCACCTCCCTAGGCCGGCCATATGGATGGGCTTTATGGGCCTCCCATTTATTTTCCAAGCCCAATAAAAAAAGTACATTACTTAGTTATTATAGACCCGATATTGATCCCGAGTTAGGTAGTTTATTTATATACCGTAAATACAATAATCACGATATATAGAGTGGCACCTCAGTGTATATGTGTGTGACCCCATAGGCTCACATGTGTCTAGTCGTATATTATTTACTATGACATGAGCATACTCCAACAATATCGCATGGCCTAGATTTTCTTTAGGTTTGTCCTTATGCCCCTTGGGCTGATTACGTGTCCCAAAAATTAACCCTCCTTCACTCTAAAAGTCCCCTTGGCTTAATTCAGCTTCATGTTGATTCTTTTTAGGTTCTGGAACATTTCCACTATGTCCTTTATCAATGAGTCTTCGGTCTTGCTTTTTATTACCATGTCATCCACGTAAGATTCTAGGTTGACTCCTATTCGATTCTTGAATTCTCTGTCTACTAGTGCCTCTATGAATTCTTCAAGCCGAAAGGCATCTTTGTGTAACAATATACTCCTTCATTTGTATAGAAGGTTGTTTTATGCTCGTCTGACTTTGTCATCAATATTTGATGATAGTTGTGTACGAGTCAATAAAACATATGTATTTAAAGCCAGAGAGAGACTCTACTTTCTAATCGACCAGAGGTAGTGGATAATTGTTCTTGGGGCATGCTTTGTTTAAGTCAGTGAAGTCGACAAACAAGCGCAAGTGCCATTTCTTTTCTTCACGAGGACCGGGTTTACAAACCAAGTTTGATAATTTGCGGGCCAAATGATCCCTCCGTGGAGAAGATCATTAACCTGAGTATTCTTGGATTTTAACCTTTCTAGAGAGATGCTTCTCCTTTTTTGCCCGATAGGCGTTGTATATTGATTAAAGCCCAAGCTATGTTTAGTTACTCTCTTGGGACAACTATCATGTCGGTCGGCGTCCATGCAAACATTTCGAGGTTGTTTGCATATAGTTGCACGAGCTGATTTTTTCGTTTGGGGTGGGACTTTCTCATAATGATTGGTTGGACTGGATATTTTTCGTTGATTATCACATTTTCCTCATTGTCATTATCTTCAGGCATTGCCTTTCATTGGATTTCCGTGATCGTCATCCTATCTGCTATTGTTGTCAGCTCCACATCTACCCCTGTGTAATCACTCTTGACTATGGACATCCTTGACTTTGTTGGGAATTGCACATGTGATTGGATTGTGGACACATCCGCACATAATTAAACATGAAGTTGTATTTGGAATTTTATTTGACAATATGAAATTCCATTATAATTGTTTTTTATAGTGGGTGAGTTCGCACTGTGGTCTCTGGTTAGAATACTCATTCAGTCAGGGATCTCTCAGGTGAGAACCGATGAGAGGAGTAGTCGGGTGACGTATCATCTTCCTGATTTTCTCAAGCAACTGCTTGAAGCAATGATCATAAATGATGTTTAGCTAAGCTGCCTCGTATATGTATATTCTGCTTATTTATGTGAAGCAATTACAACTATGGTGACTATTGATCTAAAGATGGTATGAATCCTTCCCCATCTTGAGTCGGGGCAACGCTCACATAAAACTAGTTGTTAATGTGTGTGATGTGTATGTAAAATGTGAAGAAGATAACTTAATTATTCTCATGAAATGCATGTCTACTTATAAAGATGCATTTAGGTCATGTGTGATTCATGGATGTGATATGACAGTTCTAGATGACTAATGATGTGTCATTTTTTACACTTTTTCGGGGTCATTTACCCCTCTAAATCATGCAAATATTCCCAAACTATGTGCTTAATCATTTGTTTTTGTGTTTTTAGCATTTGAATGACATTTAGAGGAAATACATGTGACTTGGGCTCAATTAGAGAAGAAACAGACTAGACTACGACTCTACACCAACTATCTTGAAGAAAAGCAAACAGTGCGTGGAGACGGCGTCGCTAATTACAAGCGACGACGTCAAAGTTATCAAGTAACGGCGTCATGGAATTCTAGACGGCGTCAGAACAAAGCCGACTTAAAAGTCCCTAGAAGATCATTGCGGCACGACGGCATCAAGAACATAAAGTGACGTCGTCATGCTTGTTTTCTTATATATACAAATCCATTTTTAGGGTTTTAGTGTGTAATTTTTGGGAGACGAACCCTAGTTATAGAATAAGACTTTGGGCCGTCTTTAGGGCCTCAAAACCCTATTGTAACTGACCTTAATCCATGTTTTAATCAAGTAAGATTGTTTATCTTTAATCATTCAATATGTCTATGTGTTGTTTGATTGATTTATGTTCTTGCTTTCTTTATAACATGCTAGGCTAAACCCTCCTTTGTATTTACTTATGATTGTATGAAACTTAGATTGTAGATCCTTTTAATGTTGCTTCTTGTGATGGATGTGCGCGTTAGGCTTTAGAAAACTAGCCATAAGATATTAAATTGGCATAGACGTCTAGGGAAACGCGAGTGTGTAGAAAGGATACCATCGGTAACAGTCTTCATACTACCTTACCCCTAATATGGTTGATCCCTCTTAAGATATTTCAATTGCATTTAATATACTCTTAGGGGCCTTGTAATAGTCTTCATACTACCTTACTTGTGCGTTGCCTTAACGGAATATTAAATAGACGACGGGTTCGTGTAATTCGTTCATGACTTAGGAAATACTTACACAGATCATCACAAGTGTGACAAAGCAATAGGATTAGGAGAAGCAATCTAAGGAGCAATGTATGATTAAGTAAATACGTTCGTTTATCACATAAGTTATCACCAAAGTAGTTTAGATTTATTTTATTAATTATTAGTTTAATCAAACCAACCTCTCAAACCATGATTTTACCTGCTTTCTATAAAATAAAAATACAAAAAGAATCTTCTCTCAACCCCGTAGACCTCTGTTAGATTCTGATCGAGCCTTCCCAACCTATTCCCCTAGAGAACGATAACAACCCCCGAGTCTTGCCTATACTACACTACAACGATTAGGTGCACTGCCTAGGGAGTTGTAAAACTTCTTGTTGAAGTCCTACGACGACCACATCAAGTTTTTGGCGCCGCTGCCGGGGAATAGTTAGGTTTCGACCATTGTTTAACTTAGGTCTACTCGCTTGATTCCTATCAAGTGAGATTTTTATTTTTGGTATATTAGCTTTCTCGTAGTCTATCTTTTCTTTGTGTTATTTGTTTCG
Organism: Tanacetum coccineum; assembly: GCA_026074375.1. Classification (NCBI taxonomy): domain Eukaryota; kingdom Viridiplantae; phylum Streptophyta; class Magnoliopsida; order Asterales; family Asteraceae; genus Tanacetum; species Tanacetum coccineum. The sequence continues at coordinate 17,752 of BQNB010092548.1, read as the reverse complement.
TAATCCATTTTTGTTGACCTCCATGGGAGACGAAAATCCTATTCGTACTCTTGGAGATTACTCCAAACCTAGCCATGAGGGCTACAAACCAACCTCTCAAACCATGATATTTATCTGCTTTTATAAAAACATAAAAATACAAAAGAATCTTCTCTCAACCCCGTAAACCTTTGTTAGATTCTGCTCGAGCCTTCCCAACCTATTCCCTAAGAGAACGATAACAACCCCCGAGTCTTGCCTTACTACACTACAACGGTTAGGTACTCTACCTAGGGGATTGTAAAACTCCTTGCGAGTTACAAAACCCGCATCAAGTTTTTGGCGCCGCTGCGTGGGGAATAGTTAAGTTTTGATCATTGTTTACCTTAGGTCTACTCGCTTGATTCCTATCAAGTAAGAATTTTATCATGGGAAACCATTGAGGATTTGGCCCGATATGAAGAAGAAGGATGGAACGACCCCATCTTCCCAGAAGAAAGAAGCCTTAACTATAAAAAAACGGCAACATAAAGTAATTATTAGAGGTTATGGAATGCAAAGTTGATACGCTCATGAAGGACGCAATCTCGCTAATGGTGAAGAGTGGAGACCTATGTGGGCTGACAAACAATAAAATGCGTCAACTACCACTAGAGCCATAACATCAGGAAGAATTCGAAGGCCTCGTAATGAATTTCTTATTTGACCAAGAAGAAAAAGTTTGCCAACTTGAAGAATACATGTGTGTTATAGGAAGTGATTTCATGCAACTCTCTTCAGATGTTGTTCAGAAATTAAAAGAAGAAATAAGAGTTAAAAAGAATAAATTCACAAAGATAAAAAAATCACATGGTACCCCGACACTAAGGATCTCGAGCCCCTTAATGGTCATGAATTCTCGGAAGCTCTCACAGAAAAGGCATCTTTCCATACACCTAAAATTGTCTCACCAAAGTCACTCTATGTCAAACACATCCGCACAATCTTCCTCAGTCCACCTCTTATAAGGGAAAGTACCTTTGGCTTTAAGCCTGGTACAAAGAATAACCAAAACGTCAAGTCTTGACATGATGCAGAAAATCCGTGCCCACAAGATACCTCACAAATCCTACCATTATTTGAGGAATACACACTGCCCGTGACTTACTCGAAAGAAGTAGAAGAGACTTTAGGAACCCCGATGGAGGTAGAACCTTTGGACCACACGAAACTAGAGGATGTAGGTTTGAATAATCATAGCACTCCTATTAGCTATAAGGAAGTTCCTATTTTTTATGAACCGAAGCCATAACCACATCCCTTACCAAATTGTCCACCCTTAGATGTAAATCTAGGAGACAAAAAAGGAACCGACCCACCCATCAAACCACATTGTTCGGATAGTTTTAGGATGAAGTTAGTAGACAAATCAACCATTAATACACCACATTCACCTCACATGACGTCTTTCCACCTTAAGGATATTTATTGCTATTATCACCCATGTGTAGATGACCTTAAGAAATATTATGGATTTAAACCAGGTTTATTAGGAAAAGGTGGACTCCTAGGTGTTGATCTTTCGAATTGGGAGGTGCTAGAGAATAATTTCTTAAGAGGACTTAGTTTATCTGTTAAGCCAAATGAATTAGAAAATGGTAGGATTAAAGAAACACACCATTTAGAGCATATAATTCAACGACCACTTTTCTAGCATATGGATCCTTCTCACCACAATGGTATGTACCGTCACTGTTACCCACACTTGAACTTAAGTGTAGGGGAACCTCCCCTTTTAACTATTAAATAAGGGTAGAGTCGGGCTCGTGACTCGAACAAAAACAAGCGCTTTTTTGGGAGGCAACCCAATAATCTTTTTTCTATGCATTTTAGGAGTGTCACGTGTTTTATTTTTTATTGTTTATTCTTATATGTTTGAGTTATATGTGATCATGCTTTGGTTTGTTTTTAACCTCGTCTTAATTGCAATCAAAGGTATTTTGCATAAAATAAGTGTAGGGGAAATTATCCGGCGGTTTATAACTAATTCAAACATATAAAATAAATTGTTTAGATTAATTCGCGTCAGTTTCGAGTCATATGATTGTAATAATTAATTTCCAGGTTTTATGCAGTATTTTCTACAGGAAACAACTAATAAGATTGAGTGTAGGAATTTTTTTCTGAAAAACGAATCAGAAGTTTTCACAGTATGTGGAGATGGCGTCAGAAAATAGCATGACGCCGTCTGAAGTGTCAAGCGATCGCGTTAGGATTTTTCCTGACGGCGTCAAACCCCCAGACATGTAAAAATTTGAACTTTTTCTATTATTTTTGGAAAATATGACTTGTACAATATCTAAAAATTACATTTTTCTTATAAACCTGCAGATACTTAGAATTATATCATCACTTTCATCCTATCTTTACTGCTTTCATAGAGTCAACCCTGAAAGTTTTGTTGTATATATCATATCCTACCGATTTTACGCCAAGTGTAGTTGTCTTTGTCTTTGATTTACAAGTTATATTTGATTAGAAGAAGCTTGCAAGTTATTAGGAAGTTTCATTAGACGATTCTTGGAGGACGATTTAACCAGTTATCACATGTTTCTTCTCCATTATTGAGCAAACCAGGGGAGTACTAGTTTCTTTTACTTGTTTTCTTTTCCCTTTATTCATTTTATGGGTACTTTAAAAAACATTGAGGACAATGTTTAACTTAAGTGTAGGGGGGAAATAAGCCTTAGAAACTATTCCTTCAATTGTCATTTGCTTTGTTCTTAAAATGATGGGTAATATATCAAAACATAGTGTAAAAGGTAATTTTAATCCAAATTTAAATTTTTTTATAACACATACCGACGAAAACCGAGTATTAATAGCGTCTCATGGATAGGAATTTATATGACTATAAAAAAACCCTTAGAATTTCACCCCACAAATGTGAGGTTCGCCTTTAATCTATAGGAATTCGGGTATCCATTTTTGATACCTAAGATAATTTTACCTCTAGCTTGTTCGAGTTAAGGTTCGAATGCAGTCGTATGTGTTTATTTCGTCGTTACAGATGTGTATGTATGATTTTGTCGCCTTTTCTAGAACATTGGTATCGGTTTAAAATTATAGAGTGTACCGGTAGTGTATTAAATTCAAGAACTTGTTTTTGTGATGCATCCCGAGACCGCATAGTGAGAATTAGGATTTGTAGATGATAAGAGGCACTAGGATTAACCCATGTTTTAAAACCTGTAAATATTATGATGGTCACATCGATCATATAACTATCCCACACCCTTGCCATGCACTTATTTTTAGTGCAGGATACCTCTAGTACACCCCTTCAATCAATCCTATCCTTTTTCATGGTTCTCTTAATTTTCTGGTTAAGCCGGACTATTAATGAAGAGCATTGTTAACCCTTAAACCAATTATTACACTCAAATCACCTTAGCCTACCTTGTATGTACTCGCTTTTAGTACATTATTGTTTTAACCCAAGTTAATTATTTAAGTACACGGTAGCTAAGTTTTTATCCTTGTAAATACAGCTTTGGGACGATTGAGATTCATGGTAGTATTTATTTCCCGAAAGAATAGGAAAGAAAAGTTAAATCAATACCCCCATATGTTTGTCAAATGATCTCCATGTTATGTTGATCCACCTCAATTCGGTTCATTAGTTAGATTGTGATTATGAGTTCTGAAACTCAAGTGTAGGGGTATGTTATAAACCCCAAGTTATGATGTATTATTAAAAAAAGAAAAATAGAAAAGAAAAAGAAAAGAGATTGATATAGAGTTACGTAGAGTTTGTATATCTTTGTTCGAGTCTTTGGCTTAGCAACCCAATCAGCATGTATTCTTATAAATAATTAGCTAACCCTTTCACCGCAAATTCACCCAAAAAAAGCCACCCTAAATGTATCCCATCTATTAATACAAATAAACCGGTTTTAAACAAAACATTTTACAATCAACTTAGGCCAAGGTTTTATTAATGACAAAACATAACAAACCATTTTTCTTAAACCTCTTATTATCTCAAAACATGATTTCTTTACTATCTCCCAACTTTGTAGAAAAGTACATGCAACTTGAAAAAGTGTACAAATCTTTTTAAACCCTAACTTTACACAAAATCATCTTATACTTATTAATTTAATTACTTTATTTAGTATATAATCAAATGCAGCAAATTCAAGAAAAATCTCATAAGATTACACAAGATATCTCAATATTTTGCAAATCAAAATCCGGATTTAGTTACTGTATTCCGGTGCCTTTAGTTTTGCAAGCCGGTGCCCTCTGTCAACAGTACCGGCAGAACCAGCATACAGTAAACTTTTTGGCTATAAATACCAAGCCATTTCTTATGTTTTTACACACCTTTCTCATATAATCTTCTCTCTAACCAACTGATCTCTCTCTCTCTATTCTCTTTTAAATTGTGTAGTAATTCACTTCAAGAAAGGAATTGCCAAATACGCGAAAGTTTCAAGCACGCCTCAAAAGTGTCTTGATCTTGATTCATCATACTTATTCAAGAGATCATTTCTTACTGTGATTTTGTTGTATTGTTAGTTGTACATCAGTGTAGTTGTGTTATTATCGATTATCGTATTGAGAAATTTGTGTGATCCATCTTTGTAAGAGTCCATTGTATGAGGCTTTCTTGCTAAGTGAAAGGGTCGGTGAACTAGTGTTTAACAAAATCTTGAGTAGGTGACTCAAGGAGTGGAGTAGGGCAAGGAAGGAATCCTTGTAGCCGAACCACTATAAATATTGTGTCGGTGAAACTCTATCTAACTCTTTCTTTTCTTTACTCTTACATCTACTTATTCTTGATTATACATAACATCAATATCTAGATCACTTCACTAAAGTTTCAATCAAAGTGTTTCAACAGTTTTAAAAGGCCAATATTTTAGAAAACTATCAACCCCCCCCCCCTTCTAGTTTTCCACAATTGGCATCAAAATCTAGGTTACCAAAGTTTTAGAATAAATTATATTTTAATCTTTAAACGATTATGGATTCAGAAAACTACAAAGAAGGTCAATCTATGCAACGACCACCTCTCTTCGAGGAAAATTGTTTTATATATTGGAAAATCGTTTTGAACATACTTGAAGTCTAAGGATTTGATCTTTGGTTTATCATAGCTTATGTCTACAAACCTATCATCAAAGGAAGGATTGCAAGGATGTTGTACACATATGAAAAACTTGATGAAAACATCAAAAGAAAAATGCTTTATAAAATGATGAAGCTCAATGGTTGTTTCCAATGCTTTACCTCTAAAAAGGAATATGAAAAGGAATGTTATAATTTATTCATGTGTGACACGGCTCAAAAAGATTTGGGATTCTTTTTTTAATAAGCTACTCATCCAGGTAACAAACAAGTTAAGATAATAATTAGATTCTTTTTGTTCAAACAATATATAAGAGTTTACATTACGACGATGAAACCATTGATTGTGCTTTTTCTAGATTTAATACCATTATTACTTTCTTAAAGCACTTGCTGAATCTTTTCAAGTTCTCTAACCATGTCGGAAATTCTGAGGGCACTCCTTCGAAATGGGACCAAAGGTAACGGCGATCGAGGCAATCCAAAAGATTATCAAAGCTACTCTAGGACTACTTAGTTGGAACTCAAAGTCTATGAGGTGATCTTGAGAAGGGACTTGGAGATTGAAAAGAACAAGAAAGAAAAAGTACAAGTCACTCGCACTTTAAAGCAGACAAGTCCTATGAGTGAGATTATGCATATACTCGATTGAATAATGAGGGATCTATGCATAGGCGTAACGGGATTTCAAGAAATTCTTTTAGAAGAAGAGGCAAAAAGTTTGTCCGACAAACCCTATGCGACAAAAGAACTTCCGAAAAATCAAGGAGATAAAAAGGAAGATCGAAGAAGACACCGCCAAACGGGGCTCTTGGAGGAATACGTTGTCAGAGGCGGTGACGTCATAACATCCGATCACAAAGCAAATAAAGAAGGACACTAATCATGGATGTTTGAAAAAGTCAATCGTTGCTTTCTACCTGGTTCTCTATAACCTTGGCTCTGATACCAATCTGTCACACCCCCAGACGGGGCCTGGACGGAATACGTGTCCGAGGGCGTGACGTCATCATAATCCGAACACAAGGCACAAGAGAACGACCACTAATGGACGTTTTGAAAATCATAACTCGTTGCATTGTTTAAAAATAAATAAGTTTTACAATATTTAAAGGAAATTAAACATTTGCAGAAGCGTAAGTAAAATGTAGCGGAAGCATAATTTGGTTTTCAAAAGACAACGAGTATGATATTTTGATAAGTCTTGAAAGAGTATCATATTGCACGTAGACTCCACATAGCACATCAAGAAGTCCAAAGCTAAGCACCTGAGAAAAACATGCTAAAACGGTCAACATAAAGTTGAGTGACCACCATAATGTACAATCGACATGACATATATCCGTTTGTTCTTCGTTAAGTGGAACCAAAGCGGATAGGGATAATTAGTCCCAATAGATCTATTTACTCACTCGCGCTCCCTCAACCGGTCCTCCGGTCAAGAAACTAACAGTTCATGATAATTTGGGCAGTAGTAGGTTTGTAAGCAACTTAGGCAACACATAAACATGTAAAACTCGCGTAAAGAACTTGTGTCCAATTTAAAAGCAAACAATGTTTCTCACCCCATAGTATAAAGCATTTGTAAATCAGTAAAAACGTGGGGCTATGAACTCACCTTAGCAAGGATAAGCGATAACCACAACAAATGATGAAGATATAAGGAGGTCTAGCCGCGACCTAGAGTAAATATGGGTATGACTTAGCATTCGTCAAAGAAACAAGTAAAGCATCCATGTTCATCATTTAAAGCATCCAAGTGTGTTTGCGTTTTAGTAATAAAAGACTTTGAAACTTTACCACGTCTTAGTTAAATCCCGACACTTGCAAAAAGTTACTATTTTTAGAAACTTTCCCTTTTAGGAAACTTTTTAGTTTCAAAACGTTAATAGCGTCCCCTATTTTCTTAAGTTTCCATATTTTACAAATCGCTTAAACAATTCTAAACCGCCTAATCCTTATGTTTAAATCGCCTAAATGTCCAATTCGTACCATTTTTAATAATCCTACTTTTTATTAAGGTCGTCATCTCAAATAACCTTTCATGACATTTCTAGTTGTTCTAACTAATTACTTGACATTTCTATATGTTTCGCTTGCATTTAAAACATCCAAAATCGTCCGAAAGTGCCCGAAACCCCCTTTTACTATTCCAAACAGCAAGCATTAATTAGAGTGTTTCTTAAAAATCTATCTTTCCGATTTGTGGTAAAAATGTCTCTCGTTTTTTACTTTTAGGCTAAACGGTTGCCAACATTATAGTAAAATCTCATTCCGGACAACTTTCGTGTTTTATACTTAAGCCGATTCGGACCCGAAGGGCTCCGAATCGCCCGTTTTAGCTGCTGATCTGGTCATTAAATATTCCCATTTTCGCCGAAAAATGTTTCGAGTTTCATTTGGCCATAACTTGGCCGTTTTATGTCCGATTTTAAAGTGTGGTATATGAAAAATTATCTATTCGAAATAAGCTCTTCAAAAACTACTTTTACGTCTAATGAAAACATTTTTAAGTCATTCAAAACCACAAAACTAATTCGGGACAGCAAGGTTGTTTTACCGAAATACGACCAAAAATCAACCCAACTCGCATATTAGTGCCTAATCTAGCCCTAATATTTATTTACCAACAACCAACCAACAAAACTAAACCTTAATCCACCCTAATATCTATTGTTGCAACTCTCATCAACTCTCAATCTCGCCAAGAACATAATATAAAACATAAACATAAGGTGGTAACAATGTTTACTTCCATTTTATAAAAGATGATAAAGTGTTAATTTATTTCTTTTGTAAAAATATCACAAACACATGGATCTTTAATAATAACTATAGATCTATAAAGAAAATAGATAAAACCAACAAGGATTCAAGTAATACTTACAAATCAAGAAGAATATGTAGCAAAAGTACTAGATCTATACCCAAGAATTATAGATCTTCCAAAAACCCCAAAAGATCTTGCAAACCCTAACTTTATAATTCTTGAAATCTTTGAAAAACAACCAACAAGTACTTGGATCTACCTTAGGTAACCTTAGAAATGAGCTTAGATTACTTGGATCTTGAAGAAAATCAAAAGATATGGGTTGTGTATGTTGGTGGTGGTGTGCCGTGAGCAAGGGAGAGGAGGAAGAGAGATGTGTGAAAATTTTGTGGCTAGTGAAATGATGTTATAACCTAAGTGTAAGATAGTGTTCTTATTTATAGTGGGAGAGCACAAAACGCAATCCTTTTCTCGGACAAAACGCAAGGTTGCCCTTTGAGACAAACCGCAACAAGTAGAGACAACCCGCAAGAACTCAAAACGCAACAAGGACAAAACGCAATTTGTCTTTATACAAAACGCAACGTTAGGAAATTTTTGGCAGCATAACGGTTTTTATTAGATTGCAAAAGGGTCTTCATCATGGCAATCACCATGCCTATGTAACAAAACGCAAGAAAAGGAAATTTGAGATACCACTAAATTCATAACATTGCCCTTTTTATCACGCAAAATTGTTGTCAAGGATACGATGCTTAAGTACACCCTATCGCATGACTTTGGTAAGATACTGAGTATTATTAAGTCTTTGAACTAATACCAGTTGACATATTATTTATCTATCAAATCATGCACTTAGACCACGATAAAACACGTAATCGACATAACCAAGCTATAATAAAATGTTGATCCCGATAACAACTTATGAATCAACTTGGGTCTTTTCCTAAGGGTTATAACATGACGCAAGGCAAAAGGCTTTTTCGGACTCCGTGTCTTCTCAACATCGCATGTGATTCTCTCATTGCTCATGGTGGATTTTCTTTCTTTCGTGCTCTCACTGAATCTCCTCTCTTTTGTACTCTACAAGTTCTCCTACCTCTTATGGGCTTCCGCGTGTCACCCTCCGTCTTGCTTTACATTTAGTATAAAGCTATCCCTTAAACCAAAAAACAATAAATTATGAACATGTAAATTTAATCAAAACCACACAATTTATATTTTGGGTATATGGCTCAGGTTTGTGTCATACATGATTTAAATAACAACAAGAAAGTACTAATAAATTAAAGCACACGTAAAAATACTTAAGCTATTATTTGCTAGGACCTACTACACATGCACCGCATGTGTATCACATCCTAATAGTACATGCAAATAACGAGTTTCACCTGCATCGTTGCATGCTAATGCAACATGTCGTTCTCCAAGAATGACGATTTTTACCTATTGTTTCTCATTATCAATTTAGGAAATTTTAATTTTAAAATTTACAAACACTAATTATGGTTTCTAAAAACATAAATTTATGACTTAGGTAACAAGAAACCCTAATTCACCATATTTAGATTTGGAACATTTTTATTAAGGAGTTTTAATACAAATTTGTTTCCTAAACCAATTACAGTATGTTTAAAATAGTTAAAAACCCTATTTTTCATATTTAGGAATCTCAAATTTCAAATAAGGTAAAAGTGAACTTACACGAGTTTATAAAAACTAACTTCTTTGTCACCAAGACTTATGGTAGTCGAAATATTATAAACTCGTCTAGTTGGGATTAATAAAATCGACTCACCTAGGGTTTAGGCAAACCCTGATAAGTATTTATTATTCTCGAAGCTATTTTGTTTACCATATGATTTAATTTGGTAACATAAAGTTTCCAAATATAGTTTTAACCTTTTTATTAGTATAGTTTACACCTTACCAAAAATATCCAAAACCCTAAATCAAACATGACAAAACTTTATGTAAACCTAGTTTTCGGGATTTACATGACAACACAAATTATGGTTTTCACGTTGGATCTCGGATACCCTTGTATACTCATAAAGTCGACCATATGTGATCCAAACAGATAAATCCCAATTCAATCACAAAAGTAATTAACCAACTGGGCTAGCTCAGTTAGCCACCAAGGGTGTCCTTGAGGAGATTGTTACCACATGTGAGAGGTCTCAGGTTCGAGTCTCTCCGTGGGGGTTTTTCCTTCAAGGTAAGAATATGTGGGGTTCTGCCTTATAGATGCGTCAATTTGAGGCTGACATGGACTACCTTATGGGTATGTACTGTGGAATCGAATCACTAATTATTATTTGAGGCTGGCAAGGACTACCTTCTGGGTAAGTATTGTGGAATCTACTAACTAACTTAGTAATTGTATTAACTCGCCATTCCAAAAAAATCACAAAATAATTAAAATCCTAGTTGTCAACAAAAAGCAAAATATTCAAAAAGCCTAATATGCATAAATCAACCAACACAAAACATAACAAAAAGTAAATATTCAATTTTTATGATAATCAGGTCAATTACAAAGAACCCTAGCTATATTATATATGATTAGGGCGGCTCTTATACCACTGTAGGATATTTGCCTTCACCTACATGGCTTATAGAACATGCACAACTCAAAATAAACACATAAGGTCATGTAGACTAATGAGGTGTTATTTTTTACATTTTTTCGGGGTTATTTAACCCTCTAAATCATGCAATATGCCCAGATTATGTGCTTAATCGTTTGTTTTTGTATTTTTAGCACTTGGATGACTTTTGGAGGAAATACACGTGACTTGGGCTTAATTGGAGAAGAAATGGACAAGACTACGACTCTACACCAACTATCTTGAAGAAATACATACAGTGCGTAGAGACGGCGTCGCCAATTACAAGCGACGGCGTCAAAGTTATCAAGTGACGACGTCATGGAATTCTAGACGGCGTCAGAATGAAGCCGACTTAAAAACCCTAGAAGACCATTGCGGCACGACGACGTCAGGAACATAAAACGACGCCGTCGTGCTTGTTTTTTTATATATACAAATCCGTTTTTAGGGTTTTAGTGTGTAAGTTTTAGGAGACGAACCCTAGTTTTAGAAGACAACTTTGGCAGCCTTTAGGCTCATTTTTAGGGTGTCAAAACCCTCTTGTAACAGCCTCAACTGCATGATTTAATCAAGTGAAGTTCATTTATCCTTTATCACTTAATATGTCTATGTGTTTTGTGATAGATTCTTGTTCTTTTCCTTTATTTTCCATGCAAGGCTAGATCTATTATTATTTACTTATGATTGCATGAAACTTAGATTGTAGATTCTTTAATGTTTCTTCTTGTGATGGATGTGCGCGTTAGGCTTTAGAGAACTATCCATAAGATATTAGATTGGCATAGACGTCTAAGGAAATGCGAGTGTGTAGAAATGATACCATCGGTAACAGTCTTCATACTACCTTACCCCTAATATGGTTGATCCATCTTAAGATATTTCAATTGCATTTAATATACTCTTAGGGGCCTTGTAATAGTCTTCATACTACCTTACTTGTGTGTTGCCTTAACGGAATATTAAATAGACGGCGGGTTCGTGTAATTCGTTCATGACTTAAGAAATACTTACACATATCATCATAAGTGTGACAAAGCAACAAGATTAAGAGAAGCAATTTGAGGAGTAGTGCATGATTAAGTAAATACGTTCGTTTATCATATAAGTTATCACCAAAGTAGTTTAGATTTATTTTATTAATTATTAGTTTAATCAAACCAACCTCTCAAACCATGATTTTACCTGCTTTCTATAAAATAAAAATACAAAAAGAATCTTCTCTCAACCCCGTAGACCTTTGTTAGATTCTGATCGAGCCTTCCCAACCTATTCCCCTAGAGAACGATAACAACCCCCGAGTCTTGCCTATACTACACTACAACGATTAGGTACTCTGCCTAGGGAGTTGTAAAACTTCTTGTTGAAGTCTTTACGACAACCGCACATCAAGTTTTTGGCGCCGTTGCGTGGGGAATAGTTAGGTTTCAACCATTGTTTAACTTAGGTCTACTCGCTTGATTCCTATCAAGTGAGATTTTTATTTTCGGTATACTCTATCTTTTCTTTGTGTTATTTGTTTCATAATCCATTTTCGTTGACCTCCATGGTAAACGAAAATTCATCCAGTACACGCTCCCTTTGTTGGCGAGATACTCCAAACCTAGCACACGAGGTCCCCCTCTCCCTTTAATTCCTTACAGGAACACCATTGAGCTCCCCGAAGGGAACAATGTGGTGCCTCTTCGATCCGACACCATTCGGTTGGTGCAAAACGAATGCTCATTCCACGAACTTCGGTCCGAGGATTCAACACTCACACAACAACCTCTTAATGGAATTTACCCCTAAAACTAGTGGGACACACTTATCCTTAAAGATGTTGCAAATAGGGAAAGAACGCGTCTACGTTTATTTCAATTTTCCCTTCGCGATCAAGCTAGCAATTGGCTTAAACGTCTTCCAGCAGGATCCATATCCACATGGGAGGATCTTACTACTCATTTCCTTGCTCAGTTCTTCCTACCGGGAAGGACTGCAAGACTTCACAATGACATCCTTATGTTCCAACAACATCAAGGAGAGTCTCTTTCTGAAGCATGGACTCGTTTCAAGGACTCACTCCTAAAAGTCCCTCATCATGGTCTTGATCTATGGCTTCAAGTTCAAATCTTTTACGATCATGTCGACTGCACCACCTAGATGGCCATTGACTATGAAGCAGGTGGGAGACTTAGAAAATTAAGGCCAGAAGTAGCATGGGAAACCATTGAGTATTTAGCCCAATACGAAGAAGAAGGATGAAACGACCCCGTCATCCCGAAAGAAGAGAGCCTTGACTATGAAAACCCTGACCTTGAACAATTATTAGGAGTCATGGAGTGTAAGGTTGGTACGCTCATGGAAAAGGCAATCTCACTAATGGGAAGGAGTGAAAGCGTTTTTGGAATGTCAAGCAACATGATGCGTCAACTACCCCCAGAACCATCGCGCCAGGAAGCATTCGAGGATCTTGTGATGAACTTCATTCTCGATCAAGAAGAGAGAGTTAAGCAACTTGAAGAGTACATGGGAGTAATTGGAAGTGATTTCATGCAACTCTCTCTGAAGGTTGTAGAGAAATTAAAAGATGAAATAAGGGCGGAAGAAAATAGAGTCAAAAAGATCAAGAAGATAACAAGGTATCCTGAGAACGAGGATCCGAAACCCTCTAGCAACCCTAAATTCTTAGAAACCCTTGCAAAAAGAACTTATTTCTACGCCCCCGACTTCATCTCTTAGGATAATCCATAAGTGGGTTTTGGGGTGAAAACATAGTAGCGAAAGGATGTGTGAGAAGTCGACTCCAAAATGAAACACTTGGCACGGCTTGTCTGTGCTTGTTCAAGTCTCAATTGAACAAACGCTATTTAGAATACTAGGGGCGGACTATTCTTACAAATCTCTAACTATTCCCACTTGAATATTCATTACACTAAATTTCCAATAGATAATATTTGTCAGTTAGTAGTTTTTAAGCTTCGTGTCTCTGGTTGTTTCATATAGGAGAGCACAAAATAGAAAGTAAAATTCATTTATAGCGAGACATTACCGGGAATAAGCGACTGTCATAGCGATCCAAGTTTCTATAACGAGGATCAATTTTCTGAAAATTATGTATAAGTGTATCTAAAGCACTCTGTGTAAAAAGATAAATTGAAGCATGAATGACACTGAGTGTAAAACACGTCACCATTTTATTTGCCCCGCTACCCAAAATGTTTCAAATAATATGTTATCACAAGCAAAAGAACCCTCGTCCTTGTCGGCGGAGCTAATTTTATTTCCCGAATAATATTTTTTTATTACGTTTCGGGGGCTTTTTTTTTGGCCGGGATACAGGTTATGGCATCTGGCTAAATATTTTAACATTGTCTTTTCTTTTGATTGACTTTCGGAGGGAAAAAAGTATTGCGCGTTAGGTGTACGGCGCAAATTTTTTCCCGAAGATTTTTCTATTTTTCTGGGACGTGTTTTGTAATTTTTTTTGTACAGGAATTGATTGATGATAAGAAAATCAAAAATAGGTTAAAAGTGTGAGGATCCTTTTTGTGTTTTTTTACACTTGAGTCCGGATTTTAGGACTATATTGTGGTTTTTGTATTGAGCATAATTATTTTCCCGGATTATTTCCTTTTTTTGTACGAATACGGGAATTTTTTTTTTGTATTTGGGCACGGTTAATTATTTTCCCTGAATATTTATACTTTTTTTGGACTTCGATTACTTTTTTTTTGAGTCCAGGATAATGATAATGAAGTGTGAGTGAACTAAAAAACACATATGACGGTTAGTATGTCTTTTTTTTGTTACTTATTATGTTTTGATCTACGGGATTTTTTAGTGTAAGAAATATCGTAAATAGTTTTAAAAGTTGAGGGGAGCCTTTGTATATTTTTACTTTGACTCTCTTATAGATGCTCTTCTCTAATCTCCTCTATTATGTGTGAAATAGGGCTAGGTGTGTGTTTTTTTTGTTTTTTTAAACTTGTGTGGGGCCAGCATTTTAATGCGGAGAGTTATAGGGATCAATGAGAGATGACACTTGGACGCGCTCGAGATTGAGATGAATCGTGGTATGAGGTGTGTTATAGAAGAGAGGTTGCTATAGAGGAAGGCGACGATATATTCGTGATGATGTGATGGGAGTTGGCGCGCACAGAGGTATAGAGACTATGAGGATATGAGATAGAAGAGGTCACACAGATATAAGGTGTTTTATTTAAAAGTTTATGAAGAGGTGGGGGTGAAGTAGAGCGTAGAGAGGTGGGAAGTAGCGCGAGAGTAGAATTTGTGTATTTGGTTTAGGTATAAAGTTTTTAAGCGTTATTTTGGTTAGGAATTATTAAATTTGGTATATTTTTTTTTCCATCCTAAGTTGTGCATATATTATTTTAAAAAATAACAAAAACAAAATAATAAAAAAAAAAAAAACTAAATCGGATGGCCCAAAATAGAGCCCTGACTGTAGCAGTGGGCCCGAAGTAAAAACGACTCCGTTTGCACGTAATATATTGTAACAAGCATAATATCCGCCTTGCTGCGGGCGGTTTTTTTTATTGGTGTCGACAATTATTTTTTTTAGTTTTTTTTATCAAGCAAAATAGCCCGCGCGTTGTGGCTGAGCCTCATGTTTAATAGTTTTTTTATATGGGCTTATGTGTTGGGCCTCATGTCGCGGGTATTTTTTTATCTGAATAAATCATTATTTTGTAATTTTTTTTTATATTTTGTGTCGAGCAAATTTTTTTTTATATTGCCTACTTTAAAAAAAAAACTTATGTGTTGGGCCTCATGTCGCGAGTATTTTTTTTATCTGATTAAATCAGTACTTTTGTAATTTTTTTCCTATTTTGTGCCGAGCAATTTTTTTTATATTGGGTTTATTTTTTCAGTCTCATGTTTAATAATTTGTTTTTTCATATGGGCATATGTGTTGGGCCTCATATCGCATGCATTTTTTTTATCTGAATAAATCAGTACTTTTGTAAAAAAAATTTCCTATTTTGACTCGAAGAATTTTTTATATTACCTAATTTAAAAAAAAAAAAGTAAATGGGCCGGCCCAAATTGGGAGCCCAAAGGGCCGGCTACTGTAGCATTCAAAAGAAACTACGTCGTTTCTTTTGAGTTTTGAGTATAAGTAAATATATGATTAAATCAGTACTTTTGTAAATTTTTTTCTATTTTGTGCCGAGCAATTTTTTTTATATTGGGTTTATTTTTTCGGTCTCATGTTTAATAGTTTGTTTTTTTATATGAGGCTTGATGTTGGGGCCTCCAGTCGCGGGTATTTTTTATCATGTTAATAGATGTTTTTTTTTTTTTTTATATGGGCTTTATGTGTTGGGCCTCATGTCGCGGGTATTTTTTTATCTGAATAAATCAGTATTTTGTAAAAAAAAATTATATTTTGTGCCGAGCAAAATTTTTTTATATTGCCTACTTTAAAAAAAAAACTTATGTGTTGTCCTTATGGCGCGAGTTTTGTTTTGTTTTATTTGGTTTAATTAATTTTTTTTGTTTTGTTTTTTTTATTGTTTTTTTTTTTTTTTTTTTTTTTATCTTTTTTTTTTTTTTTTTTTTATATGTTTTTTTTTTACGGTTTTGTTTGTTTTTTTTTTTTGTTTTTTTTAGTTTATTTTATTATTTTTATTGTATGTGTTTATTTTTTTTTAATTTTGGTATTATATTTTGTGCCGAGCAAAAATTTTTTTATATTGCCTACTTTAAAAAAAAACTTATGTGTTGTCCTTATGGCGCGAGTATTTTTTTATCTGATTAAATCAGTATTTTTGTAATTTTTTTCCTATTTTGTGCCGAACAATTTTTTTTATATTGGGTTTATTTTTTCGGTCTCATGTTTAATAGTTTATTTTTTTTATATGGGCTTATGTGTTGGGCCTCATGTCGCGGGTATTTTTTTATCTGAATAAATCAGTATTTTTGTAATTTTTTTTTCCTAATTTGGCTCGAAGAATTTTTTATATTACCTAATTTTAAAAATAAAAAAAAAAAGTTAAATGGGCCGGCCCAAACTGGGAGCCCAGTGGGCCGGCCACTGTAGCACGCCCTCCAAAAACGACGACGTTTCGAATGGGTTTTGAATATAAGTATAATTTGGCAGCTTTTGTTTAGAAAAATCCATTTCACTCGTTTAAAATATGTTGTGTAGTCCACGAGTGTAAGATTGGCTTGTATATATTCATTTCAAAAAATAAAAAATAAAAAATAAAATAAAATTGAGGGTGGGTGGGTGGGTGAGACAAGGTTATAAATAGCGTGAAGCGTGGCGTGGCGGCATAGCCAAGTCTTAAGTTTTAGCGTGAGACGTTGCGTCATAGCGTTTTTAAGGCTTGACTCAAAGCGGCAAACAATATTTATAGAGTGATCAATATTATTTAGCTACTAGGCTTAAAATTGAGTTATGGAGTTATTAAGCCCGAATCTCATACAACCCAAATAATAAATACTTGTAAATAAGCTCAAATCCATGAAAACTTTTAAAAGCTTCAGAAAAAATATCATGCTTTATCGCGCTTTATTGCACGCTTCGCCTAGAGACGGCGTCTTGGCCTGTTTCGTAACGTGAAGGCCACGCCTCGCGCTATGGCGCCGCTATAACGCGCTTTTTAGAACCCTGTGTAAGGCCAAAATAGCTAAGTTGTGTGTAGTTGTGAATAAATGGGTATTTTGAGGTGTGAGTGTTGAAGTGATGAGTCAACCGGCGGGCTCAAATGACTAAATTTGGGATGCCATTACATCGTATGCTCTAAAAAAACTCATTTTGTATTTTAAGTGACTCACTTTGAGACATGATATCTTATTTATATTAACTTTATTTTGAATATTTTTTAGTTAATTGTAAACCTCTCTTCGAGTTGAACTCCAATCTACTAACCAATGCACATATTTAAAGCATATACATATGTTAAATATTGTTTAAAGTTTGCAAATAATCATTTTTGCAACACATTTTGTGTTTCAAGTGACTCAATTTAAGATACGAATTCATTCAATTTTAGACACTTTTTATTTCGTTACTTCAAGCAAAACGCAAATCCACTTACACACATAAATATATATAATATAGATGTATTAAATGGTGTCTAAAGTTTGCAATTAATCATTCTCGGAACACATTTTAAAACAATGAAAACATAAACGTATGAAAGTTAATTTTTCATTTACAATTTCCCAATAAAAGACTCGTGGTTCCCTTTGTAAACCGTGTTTATTGAATGAGTATAATGAGTACAATACAATGTATATATATACTACACATTGGGCCTAATCATGA
>BQNB010092547.1:0-26590 GCA_026074375.1 Tanacetum coccineum | reverse complement strand
TTTTTAAATAAGTTATTGCCATCCAATTTGTAAAAACACTTGTAGATGCCTTTTACTATACGTGAGACGTATGTAGATTGCAATCCCAAGGTGATTATACACTTTTTCGTGAGACGTTAGTGTTAAATAATCACAGTTCTTGATTGGACGACTTAATCAAGATAAGCGGGTGAGACCTTATGCTTGAGGCATAGATGGGATGAAACATGCTTACTAGAAATTATTGTAATAAAGTAAGTCCCATAATGTTCTAGGAATTGCACCAGTGGCAATTATTGATCGTCAATTACCTTTTGAGTACACCATCACTAGCAGATCAACTGATGTGGTGGTGGTATGTCAAGTAGGATCCTAGTCTTTGGAAAATTAATTGTTTATTTAATTAAACATGGGTAGTTAATTTTCTTCAAGAAGTTTTATCGAAAATACTAATTCTTGAACTTTAACTATGTTTTGTAGATGACACAACCTGTCCAAAACATAAACCATTCGGCTTTCAGGTCGATGTTTGAAAGAGAAAAACTTTCTGGAAATAATTTCAATGACTGGTTTCGTCAACTTAAGTTAGTCTTGAGAGTTGAAAAGAAAATGTTTGTCATTGAACAGCTATTATCCGCGGCTCCTGCTGCTAATTCTGAAGCAAATGTGCTATTAGAATGGAATGCAATTTATGATGCATATAATGAGGTTGCTTGTCTTATACTCGGTAGTATGAATCATGAGCTTCATAGATAATTTGAAAACTCCTCACCATATGACAAAATAAAAGAACTTAAAGCTATGTTTGAAAAACAATCTTGAGTGGAGAGGTTTGACCTAATCCAAACTTTCCATGCTTGCAAACAAGAAGAGGGTAAGCCAGTTGCTGCATATGTCATCCAGATGAAAGGATATGTAGATCAACTGGAACGTCTTGGTTATGTGCTACCACAGGATCTTATAGTAGGTCTTATCTTAAATGGCCTTACTAAAGATTTTTCTGGATTTGTAAGAAATTACAATATGCATAACATGCGGAAGACATTGGGTGAACTACATGCTATGCTCATTGAGTATGAAAATAGTTTACCTAAAAAGGCTGAAACACCGCAAGTAATGATGATTGAAGGTGGTAAATTCCAGAAGGCCAATAAGAAATCGCTTAAAGCTAAAGGAAAAGGTAAAGCTAATGGCAAGGAAAATGATAAACAAGTTTATATCCCTAAGCCTAAAAACCCTAAACATTTTGCTAAAGAGCACCCAGCTAAGGATGACACCTGCCACCACTGCAAAGATGTGGGTTATTGTAAGGGGAATTATCCTGCTTACCTTGTTGAGTTGATTAAGAAGAAGAAGCAAGTTGGCACTGCCAGTTCTTCAGATGTCTTAATAATAGAATTATTTTCTTTTCCTACTAAATCCTGGGTGTATGACACTAGTTGTAGTACTTATATTTGTATCACAAAACATGGTCTTGGAGGAGTAAGAAAGTTGAAACAAGTAGAAGCTATTGGAAGTTTTGACTTGGTTTTGTCTAATGGCTTGTGATTTGTTTAGACAATTGTCATTATGCACCTTCTATACTTAGAGGTGTTGTTTCAGTTCATCATCTGGTTGAAAATAGATTTGTTCAGTGTTTTACGGATTATGGAATTTTAGTTTCTAAGAATAATGTTCTTTATTTTAATGCTATTCCCAGTAATGGTATTTATGAAATTGATATGTCTAATTTTGTGCCAAATGTTAATTCTATTTATAATGTTAACAACAAAAGAGTCAAGCACAACTTGGACTTTACTTATCTATGGCATTGCTGTCTTACTCATATAAGCAAGAAACGTATTGAAAAGCTGCAACATGATGGGCTTTTAAAGTCAACAAATGATGAGTCCTTTGATCAATGCGTGTCTTGTTTATCGGGTAAGATGACAAGGAAATCGTTTCCACATCGTCTCGAAAGGGCGACTGATCTACTTGGCATCATTCATACTGATGTTTGTGGATCACTTAGACATGTGTCAAGAAAAGATGCTAGCTACTTCATTACCTTTACGGATGATTATACTTGTTATGGCTATATTTATATACTTAAACATAAACATGAGGTTTTTGAAACGTTCAAGGTGTTTAAGAATGAAGTAGAAAATCAACTCGGAAAGACTATAAAGGCGCTTCGATCAGATCGAAGAGGCGAATACATAAGCCAAGAGCTTAAAGATTATCTAAAAGCTTGTGGAATTGTCCAGTAGTTTACTCCACCTTATACACCACAACACAATGGGGTGTGTGAAAGGAGAAATTATACTTTGTTAGATATGGTTCGATCAATGATGAATCTTACAACTTTTCCATTATCCTTTTGGGATTATGCTCTTGAGTCTGTTGCACGCATTCTTAATATGGTTCCAACCAAGAAGGTTGATAAGACACCATATGAACTATGGTTTGGAAAAGTTCCTAATTTGTCTTACTTAAAGGTATGGGGTTGTGAGGCTCTTGTGAAGAGAGATACGCCTGACAAACTTCAATAAAGATCTGTTAAGTGTATCTTTATAGGATACCCAAAGGAAACGATGGGTTACTATTTCTACTTCTTACCAGAAAACAAAATAGTTGTTGCGATGTATGCTGAATTCTTTGAGAAAAATCTTTTGTCTCAAGAAGTCAGTGGGAGGGCGGGAGAACTTGAAGAAATTCAAGATGAAGATACATCACCTTCTGAAATCACTAGCGAAATTCTGATGGAGGTTGAAGGTTTCGAACCACGTTAAGAGGAAGAAGCTCATGAAATGTAGAAGTTGAGGAGTATAGTTTAGGGGATCTTAATGAACCCGCTAACTATAAAGCTGCAATATTAGATCATGAATCTAAATAAGTGGCTCGACTCAGATGCTATGGAGATGCGAGATGCAATCACATGGAATGATAATCAAGTCTGGCGCTTGGTTGATCTTCCTCTAATGGTAAGATGTTGGAAGCAAATGGCTTTTTTAAGAAAAAGACTTGACATGGTTGACAATGTACACACCTACAAAGCTCGTCTTGTAGCAAGGGATTTACTCAAACCTACGGGGTTGATTATTGAAGATGTTTCTCACCGTTGCTGACATTAGAGCTACTTAGGATTCTCATAGTATAACGGCGTTCTATGACTATGAGATATGTAAAATGGATGCAAAAATGTCCTTTATTAAATGGTTATCTTGGTGAAGACATCTATATAGTGCATGTAACATTCGTATTTTTCAGGTCAATTTGACGTTCATCTATTTTTTCGTGTTATTTTTTTTTCTCTCGTACGACGTTCGCTTTTAAATATTAAGTATAAGGTTAAATCGCGTACTAAAAATCATCCGATTATGTAAACGGACAACAAACGAATTAAATAATTCGTAAAGCAAGCCATATACTATTTTAGGAAAAGTAAGTAATCAACTTTTTTATTTTATTTATTTTTGTCGGTTTTTACGGGTTAAATCGCCCCCCTTACGTTTCGCGATAATTACCGTTTAGGCCATTCTCGGATCACCCAAACTTTTTCTACGATTAAACAAATACCCACGTTTATACCCAATACACAAAATAATCAATATAACATCACTTATATGAGTATGTGGCCGAAAGTTTCAAGATAGGACCAAGAATTATCAACTTGCCCTAAATATCTAGATATTATAAATATCTAGATATTATAGGAAACCATTTCACTACACATGAGTTAGTAAGTGACCATGGTTAGTGTAACATTCCGTATTTTTAGGTCATTTACAACGTCATATATTTTACTAAAAATTTATTTTTCGTATGCATTTACTTTTAATTATAATAATTAAGTTAAATCGCGTAAGCTATAAAATATCAATTAATGTAAACGGACTTTCGTCAAGCAATCATTATATTATTTTTTCAAAAGTAATAATTAACTTTTATATTTTATTTTTGGTTACGTAAATTAAATACGTTTCGCGATAAATTGCGTTTAGGCACTCCCGGAACCACCAAAACTTTCCTACGCTTCAACAAATACCCACTTTTATACCCAATACATAAAAGTTGCAAAATATATCATCTATATCCTATCTTTGCCGAAATTCTTGCCATTTATACAAGTGTTATATGAAAAACTCTTCACTTGGTCAAAGTACTACACCATACTTCATAAATGCAACACCATGCTTTGTTTCTTTGACTTAGACCAAGACCAAGCCCATACCTAAGACCAAGAGACCATCCCTTAGACCATACAATGTTCCCTTGACTAGACTTGCCATATATATACATGTATCTACTAGTAAGGGAAAACATACAAGCAAAATTCTTAACCAAAAATCAAATATTGTTCTCCTTTTTCCTCTCTACATGCTACGGCATCAAACACCCCTTTAACTAAATCCATACAAAATTTTATGCAATCTATACACACTTATACACATCCATCCTAAGATATTCTAAGGTGTTTCCAAGCATTGGCTAACCTTTTTCAAGTATTAATCAAGAAAAGTGAAACTAGGGTTTTATATCTAAACAAGGGTTTAGATACTTTGGTTCATCATCTTACATCATAATAAGGTTATCTAAAAACCTTCATGTCTTTACTTTCATCATTTTTATATGTTTACATGTTTTATATAACTATATCACCACTTAGGATTTTTAATATGTAAAACGAATTATCACTTATGTTTATGAATTTACACACTTTTCTTATGTCATATTGTTATATATATCATGGAAAAATGGATTAATAAATATGTTGACATGTTGTTTAAGTATAAACATGATTTTGTATAAATTTGGGTTTATAAAGTTAATAAAACAAACTCTTTATAAATGAACACACTTGGATAATATCTTCTTGATCGGGCCGTTTCGTCTTCTGTTTGTGTTGTGCATATTAGATGCCTATCTGTCAATTGTTCTTAAACATCAAGGTGAGTTCATAGCCCCACGTTTTACTTGTTTTACATATACTTTACTACTTTTGGGGTGAGAAACATGCTCATTTATAAACTCGTTTACGTTACTGAATTTCAAACTCGTTTATACGTTGATTACAAACTCGTTACATGATTGACATCACACTCGTTTTTACTTATGGATTTAAGTACTTTAACTTTTAACGAAAAAGTTGGTTACTTTTACATTGGACACAAGTATTTTCTGTTATCGTTTCCTGTTTATGTGTTGCCTAAGTTTTGCTACAAACCACTATTGCCCGAACTGTCATGAACCGCTAGTCACCTATGGCCAATTGGATTGGTTAAGTGGGCGCGAATGAATAAATAGATCTATTGGGACTAATTATCCCTATTTGCTTTGGTTCCACTTAACGAAGAACAAACGGATTATATGTCATGTCGATGTGCATTGTGGTGGTTTTTGGTTTGGGACACCAGTTAAGGGCGGGAATACTATGTGGCATGATATGATATGCCCTGTTGTTATTAGCATCGGTGTCATGAGCTTAGCGCAACAATAAATACTTTCATGTGAAGTTGTATTTGTTATAACGGTCACATGTGCTTTGTATGTGAAATCATAAACTGCTAAGATTGTCATATACGCTTTGAAATCTTGTGGTCCACACTACTTTGGTTGAACATTTTCAATTACTAAACACTTTTCATAATACTTTGAGTGAAGCTGTATTCACTAAACGTTTTTTATCCTCTTAAATGGTTTTTATAAACCTATGAATTCACTCAACTTTATGTTGACCGTTTTAGCATGTTTTTCTCAAGTGATTAGCTTTGGACTTCTTGACGTGCTATGTGGAGTCTACGTGCAATATGATACCCTATTTCAAGACTTATCAAAGTATCATACTCGTTGTCTTTTGAAAACATAAATTTCGCTTCCGCTATCTTTTAAAACTAAATTATGCTTCCGCTACATTTTACTTACGCTTCCTCAAATGTTTAATTCCTTTTAAATATTGTAAAACTTATCTATTATTAAATAATGCAACGAGATAAGATTTTTCAAAATTCTATTAGTGGCCATCACTCTTTCCTTGTGTACGAAATATGTGACGTTAATACCCTCGGACACGTATTCCGTCCAGGGCACCGTCATTTTTATCACCACCTAAAAACCCCCCCCCCCCCCCCCCCCCAAATATATATAATAACCCCCCCCCCCCCCCCCCCATTTTAAAACCCCCCCCCCCCCCCCCCCCCCCCTAACTCCCCCCCCCCCCAAATTTCCCCCATCTGTATTTTCTGAACAGATTACTCCTCCATACACAACCACAACATAATGGCAGTGTCTGATAGGAGAAATCTTACTTTGTTAGGCATGGTCGAATCTATGATGAATCTTAAAAACTCTGCGTTGTCTTTAGGGGATTATGCTCTAGAGTCTGCAAACACACATTCTCATATGGTTCCAACCAAGAAGGTTGATAAGGAATCATTTCGAATTATGGTATGGAAATGTTCCACTAATCTGTCTTTCTTAAAGGTCTGGGGATGTGAGGCGCTTGTGAAGCGGGATACGCCTGACAAACTCCAACAAAGATCTATTAAGTGTATCTTTATAGGATACCCAAAGGAAACAATGAGTTACTATTAAGTGTTATTTGAGAAAAATCTCATAACTCAAGAAGTCAGTGGGATGGCCATGGATCTTGAAGAAATTCAAGATGAAGATACATCACCTTCTAAAATCACTAGCGAAATTCCTATGGAGGTTGAAGGTTTTTGAACCACCTCAAGAGGAAGTGATTCCGGTTCATAGGTTCGAAAGGACACATCGAGCTCCAGATCGTTTATGTATAAATGTAGAAGCGAAGGAGCATAGTCTATGGGATCTTAATGAACCCACTAGCTATAAAGCTGTGATGTTAGATTTTGAATATAATAAGTTGATCGATGCTATGAATGCGGAAATACAATCCATGATGGACAATATGGTATGGGTCTCTGGTCGATCTTCCTATTGGATGTAAAGACTGTTGGGGAGTAGTGATTTTTAGAAAAAGATGACTTGGATGGTATTATTACAACCTTTATAAGGTTGTCTTGTATCAAAGGGGTTATACTAATCTATTTGAGGTTTGTTTATGAAGAATGTTTCTCAAACGTCGCTGACATTTGAGTCTTTTGATTCTCATATCTATAGCGGCGTTCATATGATTATGTATAATGGAAAAGCGGATACGTCAAAACTGCCCTTCTTAAATGGTTATCTTGATGATAGACTTTTAGATGGTACAAACCTTTCAGGTTTTGTTGATCCTAATCATCCTAGGAAAGTATGCAAGCTTCAAAGATCCATTTATGGTCGTAAGCGAGCATCAAGATAGATGGAATAAAAGTTTTGATAAATAAATTCAAAAAGGTTTGGTTTGATAAAATCTTGATGATGCCATGTGTATATCAAATTGGCTAGTAGGTGTAATGTTACATTTCTCATCCTGTATGTTGATGACATATTCATCATGGATATTCACATTCCAAGTTTCAAAGTGTTAAGGATTATCTGGAAAAGTGTTTTGCTATAGAAAGATTTAGGAGGAGCAGTTTTTTTCTTGGAATCACAATCTATTGAGATAGTCAATGCGATTGATTGGTCTTGGTCATCATGATTACATGGTTTGTGTTCTATATTGTTATTTATATGGTTTATTCCAAACGTGGTCAATATCCACATGCATGTAAGACTGGTCGTGAACAAAACACAGGTGCTTCAACAACTTAAAGTGGTGATGTAGTCTTGACAATTTGTTCCTTTTCGATTCGTCTGTGGGTGCCTTGTTGTATGCAATAAGATGCACTAGACCTAATGTTGCATTCGAGCAAAATATAACAAGCCGGTTTCAATAAAATCCTAGTGAAACTTCCTTGTCCTGTGTGAAATATATCTTAGTATTTAAGAAATACTAAAAGATATGTTCTTGGTTTATGGTGGAAATCCGAAGCTAAACTTCGAGTTGATTGCTATTGCGATGCTGGATTTGAGACTGATAGAGATGATACAAAATCTCAGACAGGATATGTCTTCATTTTGAATGGAGGCGCAGTGGACTGGAAAAGCTCCAAGCAAAGTACTACTGTAATGTCTGCTACAGAAGCTGAATACATAGCTACGATGGAAGCTATTTAGATTAGGAAGTTTATTTTAGGGCTTGGTATAGTACCAACAATAAACGAACCAATTAAGATGTTTTTCGATAATTCAGCCGCACTTCTTATCGCCAACGAACCGGAGGTTCAGATGGGCGCCATACACTACCATAGAAATAACCTTAAAGTTCACACAGGTGACAATCTAGCATATCTTTTACTGTAACATTTGCCCTTTTGTGTTCTGAATATTTCATTTATAGTCCTTTGACTATTTAACTTTTGTTAGTTTATTCAGATTTTGTATCGTGTTGACGGTGGTGATTTTTATGAGTCTTGTGATGAATTATAGTTTATTATGATTAATAATCCCTTTTGGAAGGTATTATTGTGTTATTTGTATTTCGGGTGGTTTGACCCGTGAATTTTGAGAAATGCCGAAAAACGAGTTGGCACGTCCGTAATGTCCATATGAGTTTTTTTGAAAGGTTTAAAGTGAAAATATGTCGTGCTAATTACTCTAAGTTAATGGAATTATTTTTAAAGTGAATATAAAATGCTAATTAAAACTTTGGGGTAAATTTTTACGGTTGGTTTACGGTATTAGTGATTCGAAACCGAAAAGTATCACCGACACCCCCTAGATGCCATATCGGTGAAGGTAGTCAAGTTGGGGCTTGGTGGTTAATTTTAACTAAATGTGTCTTAAGGTGTTTTTACAATTATATTCATTAACTGCATCTCATGTTATTCTGTATCCAAATAATAACTAAAACACACACTTAAGTGTGTGTGTGTGTGTGTGCTTGTGTTCGTCCGCCCTCACCAACAATAATCTACTATTACTTTTCTAACTTTGATCAAGAACGTGATATTCCGGGTTGATACGAGTATTTGGGTATTCTTTAAACGTTTGGGTTGTCCGGTTCGTGTCGAAAAATACAAATTTGAAGATTTTCTTGTAAGTTTTCAAATTTAAATTTCATTTGTCCTTTTGGGTTTATTTTGATGCATAGATGTTAGTTGTACAAGTTGATCGTTGTGAAAATCGATTTTTGAAAGCGAAATGAATAAAAGGGTGGTGTTTGGTTCGTGTATGGTAAAAAGAAAAAGAGAGTTTTTGTAGTTTTGATGTTGTGGTCGTGATTGTTGAATAATATATATTGCTAGATAGCTTATTTTTTATAGTAGCTTGTATAACTTATTTTTGATAGTAGCGTGTATAGCTTATTCAGGCTTATTTTTAAGCTATTTCTTGACTTATTTTGGGCTTATAAGCCACAAAATTTCCTCAAAATCACTAAGAAAGTGATTTTGATTATTTTTGTGTTATGGCGTATGTTGTGGACTATTTTTGAGCTTATGGTAGTAACCAAATGCTATACGTAGCTTACTAGCTTATTTTTAAGCTTAATATACGTATTTTTAAGATATCGGGTTCACGGCCCAATAAATCTCATTTATGTCGTGGCTTTAATGGGGAGCGGCTTATTGTGGTCGGATTATTTTTACTTATTAGTATTGCCTTTATTTGTATGTAAAATGGTCTTGATTTTTTTGTTTCATGTGGGGTTCGTAATTTTGCGACCTATAATATCTTAATGGACCTTTATGGGCCTTAAAGCCCATTAGCGATGATTATCGTTATGAGAGTTTTGATGGACTTTTGAAAGTGAAAATGTGTTTACGAAGTATTGCCGTGTCCTCACGCAATGTTATGAAGTAAACATTTATGAAAACTAAGAATCTCAATCCCCCTCGACTAATAACCTCGAAAAGTAGCTAAGTGTTCGTCAAGGAGAATTAAAGAATCAATAGCTTCGACAAGTCCCGTTTTCACCATTTTTTATCTGTACACTGACTCTCCCTAATATTTTTGGATTTTCCTTTTTCTTTTCTCGACTACCTGTTTGACTTCCTTTATTATATCAACATTGGGATCATAGAATGAGAAGCGCCCATAGAATAACTACGGATGTCCTAACGGATAAATTCATCGTCCCCGATTTTTCACTAGTTCCAAACTAAGCGTAAAAACGAAATCATCGTTAAGTACAAGTAAAGATGCTAACACTACTTATAACTATGACTTGTCAACTTTTGCCCCCGACAATTATTCAATTAAGGTGATTGTGCTTAATTTTAAGTTAAATTTAGGTCGACAATTTAGAAAGTAGCATAGTTTATGTGCATAACGATATTTCTGAAGAAATCTGGGGAAAAGACTAGATCACCCACCAACCAGCATATTCTCGATAGATCCCAGCCGAGTTCGACTTTAGGTTGTCTGGTGGAGACCCCACAGGAGAATGTTCGCAATGTAATAGCGGGATACTCCACCCTTTTAGGCCGAATTTCTTAGATTTTCCGTTAAATAAACAACACTACTCAAAGCACGCAAACATCAAAAATTTTATGATCTCATTGGTGAGATTATTCCATTTAGCGACCTTTCTTCTCGGAACGTCCCAGCCTCATCAGCTAAGTGCCAGGTTTATGAACCCCGGGAGAATACTTAAATCAAAATAATCTACGATGGAACCAAAACTTTTGAGTCTTAAAGCAAGTTAGTCTTAGTTCAAATTATACTTGTGTTTAGAAAAGAAATCTTAACCATTAAATTAACTAATTAGCTAATATACTATAATAACGTCATCATTTTTTTTAAAATATCCCCCCAGGACTACAACTGGCTACGCCTCCGACAAGATGTAGTGACTTAGTCTGACAACGGCTTTTATTTTATAACACCTACTGATTTATTAACTCACTATGGGCCTTGTTTTGAAGACTGCAACATCGGGGGGGGGGGGTGGGGGGGGGGGGGGGGGGTGGGGGGGGGGGTGGGGGGGGGGGGGGGGGGGTTGGGGGGGGGGGGGGGGGGGGGGGGGGGGGGGGGGGGGGGGGGGGGGGGGGGGGGGGGGGGGGGGGGGGGGGGGGTGGGAGGGGGGGGGGGGGGGGGGGGGGGGTGGGGGGGGGGGGGGGGGGGGGGGGGGGGGGGGGGGGGGGGGTGGGGGGGGGGGGGGGGGGGGGGGCGGGGGGGGGGGGGGGGGGGGGGGGGTGTGGGTGGGGGTGGGGGGGGGGGGGGGGGGGGTTGTGAGCCGGCAAGATGCAGTAAACCTTTAAAAGTCCACAGTTTATATTATTATATATATATTTTTATTTTATTTATTTATTTTTTTTTATTTTTTTTATTTATTTATTATTTTTATTTTTATTTTTTTTAAAAGAGAAAGAGAGAAAATTTCATTTTAGAAACTCAAGTATAAAGCTGAACTAAGATGAATATTTTCGTTTCCGAAAGAGCTTCTTTTTAGAAAATGTCGGTTAAAGTTAAAGCCAAAAATTAAGCACGTTTATTAGTTCAGGTTTAAGAGCTCCCAGGGGCCCCCCCTCCTGAGAGAAAAAGTGACAAGTTACACTTATAAGCTTTTAAGATTTCAATTAATCCTTGTTTAGCATCCTACTTGTAAATAACATTTCATTTTTCGTTCTTCGCAAATTTAAAATCCCTAATAAAAGGATCCGCGATTGCTTAGCCTAATAAACTTTCGTTTAGTTAAATGGTTAAGGGTCAAAGCTAGGGCTATCACGCCGATCGGAGTCAAAATTTATTCTCATTCTACCCATTACGAAAGTCAAAACTGTGACAAAACACTTATTTTATTTTTTTAAAATTTTTAAATTTTTTCATTCTTTTTTTTTTTGGTATTTTTGCGAAAGTTTTGGTGGTAAAAACAGAATTACGTGATAACAACGACTGCAGGCAAAATCAAACGAGATTCCACCCCCCCATACTAGAACTAAACATCGTCCGATGTTTTTAAAAGGGGAACCTACGTAAATCTAAGGAGTTGTATGAAGGTGGCAAAGATAAAAACGTTAGTCAATTAGATTTGGATACTGGATTCCCAAAATGAAGCTGAGGCTGTGAAACTCTTGTGGATACTGCGAGCACGAGAGTCTTCACAATCCGAGAAATCCTGGACATTCAACACAAAGCACACAAAACATGGACAAAACATGGGTAATGGAAAATGTAAGCCTCCTCACACAAAAACACTTATTTATTACTACTACTGATAAGCATGGGGTGCCTCCCACGAAGCGCTTGTTTAAGGTCGCTATGCTTGACCCGTCCCCGAATTTATTGGTCCATGGGGAACGTCTGGAGATCCGAGACAACCTCGGTTGGTATGTCCCCTCCAAAGTAGTGTTTCAAACGATGACCATTCACTTTGAAATTTGGCCCAGAGTTTTGGGATAACTCGACAGTGCCATATGGAAAAACTTGGGTTACAGTAAATGGTCCACTCCAGCGGGTCTTAAGCTTGCCTGAGAAAATCTTCAATCTAGAGTTAAAGAGGAGGACTCGATCACCGACGTTGAAAATGCGATTTTTGATCTTGGAGTCATTGATTCTCTTTGTTTTCTCCTTGTAAATCAAAGAATTTTCATAAGCATGATCACGAGGTTCATTAAGTTCGTTGAGCTGAACTTTTCTGTGATCACCCGCGGTTTTGATATCGAAGTTTGTAGTATGCCTTAATGGGCCCTGTATGCTTTGTGCTCTAACTCAAACGGGAGGATGACATGCCTTTCAATATACGTGCTTTGTTCGGGAGTGCACCGTTGGGTGTTTTGTGAAGCTTACAGAAAGGCCCAGAGTGCGTCATCAAGTTTATCAGACCATGAGGGCCGTTTTCGTCTAAGGAGGCACGATTTTTGCCCACGGTCCTTTCAAGAATTCTTTTCAAACCACGATTGGATACCTCAACTTGTCCACTTGTTTGTGGATGATACGCGGTGGAGAGACGATGAGTGACTCCATATTTAAGCATGACCTTTGCAAATTGGTCATTGCAAAAATGGGTTCCGCGATCACTTATGATTGCACGAGGGGCACCAAATCTGGAGAAGAGAGTTTTAAGAAATTTGCAAACAACTCGGGCATCATTGGTGGGGAGCGCTTTTGCTTCAACCCATTTTGATAAGTAATCGACTGCCACGAGTATATATTTGTTCCCTCTTGAAGACGGGAACGGCCCCATAAAATCAATGCCCCAAATGTCAAAGATTTCGCAAACTTGGATAGAGTTTTGTGGCATCTCATCACGTTGCGAAATTTTGCCTTGACGTTGACAAATGTCACATCGGGTGACAAAGTCGTGGGCATCCTTGTAGATCGTGGGCCAATAAAATCCTGAATCGAAGATCTTTTTAGCGGTGTAATTGGCACCGTAGTGTCCCCCAGTGGGTCCACTGTGGCAAGCTTTAAGAATGTCAAAAGCTTCTTGCCCCGAAACACAACGCCTAATTACTTGGTCAGCACAGATCTTGAATAGAAAGGGGTCGTCCCAGAAGTAATGTTTGACATCTTTGAAAAACTTGTTTTTCTGTTGGGACGACATTCCTTTGACAATGAAGTTCCCCGCATGGTAATTTGCAAAGTCGGCAAACCATGGGGTACTATCATCACGAAGAGCAACCGATCCAAGAGTTTCGAGTGGGAATGTTTCCGTGATTTCCTTGTTCTCGAACTCATTTTGGTGAGGGTTCTCAAGTCTGGAGAGATGATCGGCGGCAAGATTTTCTGCTCCTTTTTTGTCTCGGATCTCAACATCGAATTCTTGGAGCAAAAGGATCCACCGCATTAATCTTGCTTTAGCATCCTTTTTGGAAAAGAGATATGATAAGTGTAGAATACACATATCCGTTTGTACCTAAAACAACCCAAATAAACCCAAAACAGACCAAAAATGGCAAAAATATGCTTGTATTTGTGTTTTGTGTGTGCAGGTACGGATAAATCAAAAATCACAAGAAAACAGTCAAAAACGAGCAAGCACGGACACGAGAATCAGAAGAGTATAAAAAGAAGCCAAAGAATCAAAGCCGAAGCCAGAAAGTCAAGCCTCAGTCAAATCCAGTCAAAGAAAAGTCAATCATTGGTCAACAAAAGTCATAAAGCCCAAAACAAAGCCCACTTTCCTTTTATAACATCCACGAGGGCCAGTTTTGCAATTTTCAAAAGATTGTTTATAACTAGAAAATGGAAAAGAGAACACAAGGGCCAAATGTGCAAACTCCCCAAAGTTATAACCAATTTAACTGTAAAAAAGAGGCGCAAAACCCATTTACTGTTCACCCTTCATCCCTAACATTTAACCCAGGGTAAATCAAGGGGCTTTTGAAAATTAAAGGGTGCGATTGTCAATTCAAGAGCTCTCAAGAACAATGGCGAGGTCATATCAGTCAAATCAAGGGTTACTTAAGCTCTCTTTCAATCAAAGGCAACGTAGCAATGGAGAAAGCATAAATTTATGTGGGTTTTTGTGCTAAAACACTCACAAAAGAAGCACAAAACGTCACAAAAGAGAATGACATGCTGGCAATCCTCAGGTTTCCACAAATTGATCAAACGGTCATAATAGAAGCTCAAATGATTGAAGAAATGATTGGCCAGGATTAAAAGGATTGGAGAGCAAGGCAAAAGGCTAGAAGGATCCAAGGCATCCTATAAATAGGGCCTCACCTCACACACACACTCAATCTAGGTTTTTGGTAGTTTTTAGTCTAGCTTAATTTCGTATTTTTCTTAAATGTAATTTTTCTTTAAATATTTTGTAATCTCCTTTTTAAATGTAATCAGTTACTTTCATTAATGAAATTTAGTTTAAGTAATTCATAAGCTCTCTTTTCTTTATATTCAAAAAGCTCTCTTAATTAGCCAAATTGTCTCAATACACAAATAAACTCATTTAAAGCTCTTTCAGTCTATAAGCTGAAATAGAGCTTATTTCAATTCAGTATTAATCTTACCTAAACCTTAAATCAGTTTAACTTACAAATATCATGGACCTTATTGGATATGAGCTTTTTGGAAGGGGATCTTAACTTGGAAGAGATCCCAAGGACTTATACCCTAGCTTATTAATAAGCTAGGGAGCTTGTAGCTGCCATTATTGGTCCCTTTTGTTTAGCTAAAGGATCAAGTAAGTTTCTCTTTTCATTCTTCTCTAATTTCAGTTTAAATTGCTTAGTTATAGCTTATATGCTTATCATTGCTTAGTTGCTTATTCTCTTTGCTTATTAGTGCTTATTTTAGTTTAATTTAGCTTAATAATCACAGTTATTTGTCTGTTTTTAGTTTTCTTAGTTTGAATCATAGTTTTTAATATAAGTGTCTTAAAATCCTTAAAAAACCAAAAATAGGTAAATTAGCTTAAATCTTAGATTAATGCTTAATTAGTTGTTAATTCATAATAAGTAAGTTTGTTTTAAACTAGTTTTAATCTGGTATTCAGTACTTGTTCATTAGATTTCACTTAAAGAGCTTTTCTCAAACCTGTCATAGTGAAAAAGGGGTGTTTGGCATAAGCTTGTTTGACTAATAAAAGTCAATCTAATTTGATCAAATCACCTGAGTTAGTTGTGTTTTAGCTTAAGATCAATAGGGAATTAATTTTTAGAAGTTAGTTTTAAGTAGTCAAAAAGTTATGGTTTATTATGTTGGTTCTAGCACCAGGGGAATTTTCCTTTGAATTTCACTTGTGCAATTGTTGATCTAAGCCCTCCAAGGCTTAGATCTTGCTTGAACTTTGTTTATACACTCAATTTGAGTGTGTCTTAGTGCAAGATTTCCCTTAGGAAACCTGCACTCTTGGTTTGCATTTGTGCAAAGTGCACCAGTACTTGTCATAGTTTGTACTGCTACTTTTGGCTTAATTTTTAGTGAAGTAAGAATAGGATTTAGGATCTTAAATTCAAGTTAGAAGTAATCTAGATATAGCTTAATATAATTTAGGTTTTAGTTTTCATTTTACTGCTTATTTTCTTATTTATTCAGCTGTTAAAAAGATCTCTGCATCAGCAGTACTAAGTTAGTTAGTACTGCTGATATTCAAATCCCAATTTAAGCCAGCAATTGTAGGATTTAATAGCTTATCTTTTAGCATCTTATAGTTTAGTTATAGCTTAATATAGATTAGGACTTAAATCTCATTTCCTAGCTTAATTCCCTAGCTTATTTTTGCTGTCAAAAGTCCTTAAAAAGTTAAAAAGCCAAAAACAGTAGTTAGGAATTTTAGGATTTCAATTTGTTAATTTAGCTTATGATTCTAGATTTTTTAGTTTATATAGATAGATTATAAGTAGTTTGATAAATCCTTAAAGATTTTGAGTCTAGTTTAGCTTTTTAAAGTTTTTAGCTTATTTGGTTTTTGTGCTAAATGCCTTATTTTCCGAGTTTGCTTGTTTCCTCTACATTTTCAGTAGTCTAAAAGTATTTTAAGCTCTATTATCTTTTCTTTTTTAGGTTAAGCACATCATAAGCTCATTAGAACTTCTTTTCTTTTACATTTTGAACTAGTGTTGAGTTTTTATAGCTTATTTTCTAAAACCAAGGGTTAAACCCCACTTTCTGAGGTCAGCTGAAAAATAAGCTCTTATTGCGCTTAATTGTGGCTTTTAGGTATAAGTCCTTTCATTAAAGTTGTTCTCCTCAAGCTGTTCTACAATTTCTCTCTTTTAAGTTTTTCCTAAAAAGCACTTTTAGTTCTCACCTTATTTTAAGGACTTTGGTTGTTATCGGGGTAGGTCCTCAGGGATTATTCTTGTAATTTTTCTGTTTTAGTTGTTTCTTAGTTACTCCTTGCCCGTTAAATGCTTTAGCTCCGTTAGTCCTTAAGACTTTAACACAGTTGTCCCTAAGTTAGTTATTAATTAGTTTTATTTAGTTTTAATTAATAATTAGGGTTAGGTTTTAATTAGTTCAATTAAACTTTTATAAAAATATAAAAATTAGGGCTTTTATTTTTAGAAAATTTCTGTGCGTTTTCTTTAATTAGTGTAA
Organism: Tanacetum coccineum; assembly: GCA_026074375.1. Lineage (NCBI taxonomy): Eukaryota > Viridiplantae > Streptophyta > Magnoliopsida > Asterales > Asteraceae > Tanacetum > Tanacetum coccineum. The sequence goes on along the minus strand of BQNB010092547.1, from coordinate 9,691 downwards.
TTTTTATAAAAATTTTAGGACTTTATCTTTAATAGTTTTTATAGTTTTCAATTAGTTTAAATTTTAGAATAATCATATCTTTCAATTAAAAAAAAGTAAAGTAAAAAAAAATGTTTTTCTTTTTCCTAAATTTTTCTTTTGTCTTAACTTAGGTTTAGAATTTTAGTTTACATTTTTAGGGGTTAATTTTAGTTTATTTACTTATTAGTCGCGTTTTATTAATTTACCATATTTGTTTGATTGTTTAAATTGCTTTTATTTAGTAGATATATATTATCAAAAATGTCTTTGCTTTATTCAAATCAGAATCCGAACTAAAACGTGGTTTCAATTTCACTAGTCGTTGGGGAAACGACCCGGGTGATCATATTTGCCCGGTAACATACGTATATTATATATTTTATATATTATTTTTGTAAGTCTTGACTTTTTACCTTGGTTAAAGGTGAATAGTTAGAATTTACCTAAGTAGTATTATTATTATATATTTTATAGGTACGTAAAACTGCTATCACCGCTTATCATCTTTATCGTTGTCTTTATGCTTTCTTTGCCCCTGTCCATTCTATTTTTCAACATCGCATACGTCATAGGCTTTGAAGAACGAATCAGTAGCAGTGTTAGACGGGTTTTCATATTTAGATTTCTTCCATTCATTATTGCTTGAAATACTGTCATCCACATATCTATTATTTCAATCCTTTTCATCCAGAGTGAATTATCACTCTTTTGAGTCTTTCATCCACTTTTTTTGGTTTTTTGAATGACTCGTGTTTGTTTACGTTTTGATAAGAATTCAAGTGGATCAATCCCCCAGTTTTCTCCTTCGTCCAACATTTCATTTTCTCCATCGTATGATTCGGGATAGAATCTACAGAAGAATTTCTCAACAAGTTCCTCCCAAGTGGTGACTTTTCCATCTCCCTTACTAATCCATCATTCTTTAGCATCATCGGCCAGCGAGAGAGGAAAGGCTTTCATTCGTAGTTGATGGGAATCCACGCTAGGAACGCATATCAAATCAACCATTTTAAGTACCTTAGCAATGTGATCCACCACGTCTTTATTGTACATTCAGTGAATATGTTCTTTCTTAATTCCAACAAAAATTCCTTGCTGAGTTCAATGTTTATGTCGTTACTGGTGATAGAAAGATTTGATTCAGTTGGAGCTTTTTCCATGTTATCAGATAGAATTGGTTTAACCATGACTTCTTGTCGTTCCTTCTTCAATCAACTAGCTATGATAAGTTCTTCTTGTAACAAGGGTAAAAATATCAGTAGGATTTGCTCTGTAGAAAGACAAAAAAAAATTTAGTACGGAAATCAAATATAAAAAACTTAGAATTTGTTTCTGTTCCAGATGATCGATACAGCCGTATCCATTGGAAGTGGATACGCCGTATTAATCAGTTGATATGAATACGCTGTATTGGACAGAAAGTAGATACGCCGTATTCCGGAATGGAAGTGGAATCGCCGTATTCAACTATAGGACCAGAACAATGTATTAGGCAGAATAAATTTAAATACGCAAACAATTTAAACAAAAAATAAAACAAGCAAACTAAACTAACAAATATTCTAAGAATATACACTTAATCTTAAATTACACTGCTCCTAAGGGTTAGATATAATCTAATGTTAAAAACCAAAATAGCAATTAAAAAAAAAATAAAAATAAGTTTTCAAGATTATATTTCACTCTCGGCTGCGTTGGGCGCAAAAAACTTAAAGTGTCGTATTTGTGTGGTATATATTTTATTAATTCAAGTTTAAATTTATATTTTGCCGAATAAACACAAAAACATTCACTGTAACGTGCAGTGTACCAATCGGTAAGTTGTTGCGTGGTAAGGTATGGGTGTTGAACACTTGTAAGATGAGGTTAAATCTATATTTAATTAATATCTTGTTTATTTAATCTATGTTAAATTTTATTCATTATTCCATAATCTATGTCAGTCCTAATCCTAATTCTAACGGAAATAGGGTTTCAGCCTGAGAGGGACTGGCACGGTTTGGTTTTGGTTGGTGTCTACAATAATTTCAAGGCACTTTAACCATCGCAAGCAAAACAAACAAAAGATAACAAAAGATAAAAGAGCGGTCGAGCCAAATATAAGAAAACTGTATTAACCATTATTAATCCGATTAGAAAGTTGGTTTGTTTATTAAGTGCAATGATTTCTTCTCTCGAGGTGGCATATCATTCTTAAGACTTAGGCGTTACATCATCCTAAGACCTAGACACATTAATTCTGTCACAATTAAAGCATCCACATAAAGCATCCTTATTTGCTGATTATAATCTATCTTAGGGATTAAAGCAATGGTGATCTTGTTAAACCCTAGCTCATAGAGACTTTACCCACTTACCGCTTAATGGTGATTTATACACTAGTAGTCCACTTGTCCAACTATCCAATGGAATCAGAACGTTACTTGTTGAATTATCTAGGTCACCTGCTAGTCAACACGATCAATAAACCATTGGCAATATCCAATTAACTAGTTAAGCCTGAAGCGTATCCTAGACACAGATTTAGAAGGACAATATTTGTGATCCTATGGTTCTAGATGTATAAATTACTATATGGAGAGTTATCCCAGACTCTAGATTACTTGGTCTGTATCACTAGATCCATTTGAATGATAGGTCGCATACAAAAGCGCGTAAACAAGTATAAATTGATAAACATAAACAAGCATTCAACGATAAATCAAGAAATCAAGATAAACAAATACCAAACATTCAGATCTTCATAATAATGGCTAATACCCGAAGGTATTAGCCTTCAAACGTCATAATAAATACAAAAGCAATTATTTAGCCAAGGTAAACTAACCGAGTTAACGAATGATACCAAAAACTAAACGATTACTAAAGTATATAGAATTACACGTTGTATCCTATGGAATTGATAGCGTTTCTCGACCTCTTCTGCTCTTTTTCTCCTCTGAAAATCAACTTTTATGGTTTAGGTATTGAGAATATGATTTAGCACACTTAAAACTCTTTTTTAAGTTTTCTATTTATACTGTCTGGAGTCGGTCTCGATACGGCGTATCCAAGGCATTGGATACGACGTATTGGGGTTTCTTGGAGTAGGGACCACGTTTGATATCTTTCAGAATATTCACATACTATATCTTTGATACGGCGTATTGAGCTTCATTCCTTTGTGGTCTTTGGTGAGTGCAGGCACGGATACGCCGTATCTTCCTTAATGGATACGGCGTATTGGTTGTCAGAATCATTAATCTTCAAAATACCTTCGTTTAAGCTCCAGAATGCGCGCCTTTTGCTAATATTCACCAAGTACTCCATAATTACTGCAATTCTCAAATATAAACGATTAAGTAACAATTCTTTTCAATAACTATACAACCTGGTCTTACCTAAAGATATTATACTACATACGTGAGTTATACTTTTACCTGTGTGTTTCCCTATAATAAAATCGGTATTTTCAATAATTATAAATTTAAAGCTTTTGAAACACATCAAAGTTTTTGGCGCTATTGTCGGGTATTTTTAAGCTGTTCTGTAGTCAACTCTGGAAAATTACTTTAACTCCCCTTCTTTTTCAAAAATCGCCGTACAGTTTTCTGGCAAACTGACCCAAACAATTTTTCTCTTGGATGCATACGCGTGCTTCCAATTCTGAACTTGTTGAACCATTACCTGAACATGAACGTACTTTAAATCGAAGACTTCGTCGACGAAATAGAAGAGTTCCTTACGATCAAATAAATAATCCAGCACAACACCCGAGAATTGCCTACCCGCCAGTTCTTAACATCAATTACTTTCGTCACTTTGTAGATATTCTTTGAAATTACGATCCAATGGATGATGAACCCATATGGGCTGCCGACCATGTTGTCGCTCCGACTCCTGGTTCAGCGTTCACTATTCCTAAAACCGCAAACGAATTTGCTATTAAAGGTAACCACTTGACTCTTGTCAAAGGAAACCAATTCGATGGTAGAACCAAAATCGATCCCCATAAACACATTCATGAAATCCTCAGAATCTACGATATGTTTAAATATAGAGATACTGAAAATAAAGCCGTCCGCCTGATGATGTTTCCCCTATCACTAATTGGAGAAGCAAAAACATGGCTGGACGAACTCAACGAAGTAACTATCAAAACATATGATGAACTTCGAACTGCTTTCATTAGCCGATTCTTTCCCCCAGCTCTTTTTGACCGACTCCTTAGAGAAATCCAAGCTTTCTCTCAACATGAAAACGAATCTTTAACCGATGCTTGGCTTCGTTTAAAGGAAATGCTCTGAAACTGCCATGGTCACAATCTGTCCAAAGGAAACATTATAAAAATCATCTATCATGGTCTCAGCGAAATAACCCAAGAAGTTCTGAATGCCGCAACATGTGGTATTTTCCTCTATAAAACACCAAATCAAGCTTATCAGCTTCTCAAAGGCAAAGTATTACTCAAGCTCGATTGGGTCAAAAATCAAAAAACCAAATCATCTCTTAAGAAAACAGTTGTAACTTTTGTACTAGCAGCATTAACTTATCACCAACAGTAGTAACTTATACACCAGCAACATTAACTATGTACAAGCAGTAGTAACTACTTAGAATATTTTCTTCAATCTTCACCAGCAGTACTAACTTTACACTAGTAGTACTAATATATACTAGCAGTAGTAACTTTATACTAGCAGTACTAATATATACTAGCAGTAGTAACTGTGAACTACCAGTACTAATATATACTTAGCAGCAGTAATACAAACCTTAGCAGCAGTAACTTCAAGATCATTAAGAAGTCTTATAATCATAATAATCCTCCCCTAAACTTGATATTTATCTCCAAAATCATCAAGTTTCTTTATTTAAAGCTTTATAATCACCAGGAGGATCCTTCCAAACACTTCATTGATTCTTGAGCTATTTTGTGAGAAGTTTAAGAAGCTGATAACACATTTCATTCCAATGATCAGCTTGCAGCTTCCTATTTAGCATATCTGTGATTGTAGGTGCTGTAAGAGGATATCTCTTTTCTACCAACATATGAATGTGCATATTTTACTTCCTCAATAAATGTACTCCAAATGAATCATATAGCTTCCAATCCAATACTCTATAGTCTGATTGATTTTTCCATACATTATCCTCTACATGTGGTTCAAACATTGTCTTCAAATCTCCATATAAAACTAAATCCAAATCCTCCACTGGTCTTGTTAATCCATACTTAGCTTTTACCAACTTGTACAAAGTTTCTAAGTCTTCTCTGTCAAAACTTTTAAGCATATGACTGAACACTAAGTACATCTTTGAACTTCCATCAGCCTTGATTATCTGGTAATAGCTTTTCTTCCCCTCTTTATGAATCTTCCAGTCAACAATGCTTGGAGACTTAACAGCCAAAGGAATAGCATCAAGTGCAACCTCTTCTTCATCTGGCATGACTTCCATTAGACTTTTAAGCTCTACTATTTCTTTGTCATCATCCACCTTCTGCTTCTTTGCACTTTCTTGCATCAGCTCTTCTCCTGCTCTTTTCTTACTGCCTTCCACCAGTTCTGTATTCATATCTACAAATGTGTTTACCCTTTTCATAGAGTTGTCAAATAACTTCTGAATATCATCAAAGCTTTTGTTCTTTAATTGATTGTGCTTGTATCCATCCATATTTTTCACATAAGTAGACACTGTATTTCTCTTTCGAGCTTTAGTTGGTGGTTTATTCCTCATTTCTTTTGCTCTCACTACTGCAAAGTGTTTCTTTCTTGCTTCTAAGAGTTGAAACAACTTGGACTTCTCTTCAATACTCAACTTATCTTGTTCTTCTGTTTGCATTTGTTGAGCCATTTGATAATCAGCATCTATCATTGCTTGCATATTATCCCATGAAACAATGTTGGCTTCTTCTTCTCTTTGTCTTACAAGCCTATCTTCTTCCTCTAATTCAGCTTGCATTTGAGCTTGAAGTCTTTGAGCAACTTCCTCATCATGCCTAATTTGATCTTTTCTCTTTGTTGGTTTCTCAGGCTCTTCCATGATAGCTTTACCTTTATCTTTTAATGGTAGTTGTTGAGGTCTTATTCTTGTTGTAGATTCACTCTGCTCTCCTATCATAACCCCTTTGACTTTGGGATTTGTACTTCTGGTCTGTATTAAAGTCTAAGCAAGAGTCAAATCATTAGTAATTGTAGTTTCAGTTAGACTAGCAGTACTAATATTAACACTGGCAGTAGTAACTACTTCACCAATAGTAGTAATTGGATCAACAGTACTAACTTCCTTTTCAGCCACATTAATCTCCTTTTCAGCCATATCCTGTACTGCAAACACTTATTCATCATCAAGAATACCTGTATCAAACATTAAATCACCACCATACTCCCCTGAGTTTCATCAACCAGTGTAATCTCTACATCTTTATCAATGTCATCAATTTTCCTCCCCTGTTTGGATGCATCCTCTTGATTACCCAAACTAGCTTCATCAAAGGAAATCACTCTTGCAGATCTACCAACCTTGTATAATCTTTTGAGCTTGTGAGTTCTGACCTCACTTTATTTCTAACTACATGACTCACAGGTATTTCAAACTTGTAATCTCACTAAGCTTGAGTAATCTTTGTGTTCTCCAAGTCAAGAACTATTTGTTGCAATTTGATACAAAATTCCATCAATTCCTTCATACTATCCTCATCACTTCGAGGTGTGTTAAATCTTGCGAGCAGTGAATCATTGGATGTTTTAGACATATTCTCAAACCTAGTTTGAGCAATTGTGTCCCTCATGGTGTCTTGGCGCCTGAGACGACACATAAGTAGTTTCCTTAGGACCATTCATTAGGTGTTGCCTTGGATCGGGTCTTAATGATGTTACCACTGTCCTGCTCTGCTTCTAAGCAAGAAGCAGTAGTGGTAGCCCTCACCAAATTGTCATCTAACTCCTTATAGACAGCCTCATCTGTAACATTGTCTGTAGAACCACTAGGCTGAGGTACCTCGGTGTCCTTTCTCTTTGACCTTCTTGATCTTTGTAACTTTTGAGATTGAGATGTTGATGTTTAAATAATGGTGGGTGTGTGATGGGGATTAGTTGGCATTTCTGAACCTTCACCCACTTCTTCTTGATCTTGTACCATCATTGTTTGGAATAAGGGTGTGTCCCTTCCAGAAAAACCTTTTCCAACCCTTCTCATATTCCCAAATATCTTCTTAGTGTGAGAGGGTGCAATGTAAATTCTCTTGTGGGTAAGCATCCCTTTAAGTTGTTGATTCACAAACACTTGTATAAACCTTGGATACATCAAAAATTTTCCAGACACATTATCCAAGTTCTTCACCATACTTTCAAATATGTACTTTGAAAAGTTGAACTTCTAGTTTGTAGCTAAACAGATTATTGCAGATGCTATAGTGCTACTAAACTCATTCCATGCAGTAGTCTTTGCACTTAGACATTGTAAAATCGTATGAATGAGGAATTTCCATTGTTGGGAAAAGAATGCCTTATAGAAAGTAAGCTTCTGAGAAAGTTTTTCGTACCCTATCAGTGTAAGTTGTTCAAAGATAGTTAGCATTGGTAGCACAATCAACAACTTTAGCAATCTTTAATTGAAGATCTTTTCTCACAATTGACTCAGTGATGATAATCTTCTTTCCATCTACTAGGGCTTGTAACTGTACTTCTCCATTGATAGTTTTCGCCTTAACAGTAGCCCAGAATTGTTCAATGCACAAAATATATATTGTAGGATTAACAGTTAAAGCATACTTTATGATGCGTGCATTAAGAAAATTCACAATCTGTTCAAACCCTGCAGCGTTTAGACAAAAACGAGTACCATGTTTTGAGTATATTAGCAAACATTAGGTCATCAATTTGTGCTGGGTTTTTGATGATGAAAAAACTGAATGGAGGATCCTCAGTCCACAATGGTAGAAAGACTGTAATCATTACCAGTACTGTCCCATTCTAGCTTTACCTGCATCATCACATGCTTTTGTACCTTCATTACCATTAGACTAATTTCCTGCAACAACTGGCTTATAATTCATTGACTTTGTTAGTGCATCAATATCAAAAAGCCAATTTGGTCCACTTCCTCATATTAGGTGTATTCTTACTAAACTAAGACATGCGGGTTCTCTTTACTATTCCTAGTTTCTACTGTTGAATACACTAAACGCTCTACAATTATATTGAGTACCTAAAAAAAGAATCAGTTATCACCTTACCATCAAACTTGCCTAAGTGATTTATGGTATTGAGAATTGTAACAAGACACCCAAATGCTTTCATAAAGCCTAAAGCTGGTTTTCTACCAAGAAAAAGTTCATAAGGGGTCTTGTTATGAGGCTTAGTTACTAATACCCTATTTTGCACATAGCAAGCAGTATTAACTGCTTCAGCCTAAAAAGTAGTTAGGTATTCATAGATCAACTAGCCTTGTCTAGCAGCCTCAATTAGTGTTTCAATTTTTCCTCTCAGCTACTCATTGTTTGTTGAGGAGAACTAGCTACACAAATTCTCTCATTAAAACATTTTTCTCACACAAAACTGATTCATATCCTTATTCTTGAACTCAGTTCTATTGTCATACCTAATATACCTAACCCTTGATCTATTTCGCTTTACGACTCCAGTAAAAAGGCCTTAAGAATGCCACTATCCACTAGTCTCATCCTTAGTAGCTAGAAAGAAAACCCAACTAAACCTACTGTAAGCATCTATGACAACTAGGCAATACATCTTTTTCATTAAGCTTTTTACAAATGTTGGACCAAACAAATCCATGTGCAACATATGTAAAGGTTGGCTTATTGAACTTGCTGTTTTGGACTTACAAGAAGTTCTATCTTGCTTTCCCTTTTTACAAGCAACACAGGTTTGATCATTTTCAAAAAGTTTTGAAGGTAGACCTCTTACAAGATTTCCTTTAACTAGTTTATTCATAGTTTTCAAATTTATGTATCCAAGCCTTCTATGCCATAGTTTAGATTCATCAAATTTGGCTTTTGCAAAGAGACAAGTTAAACCTCCTTTAGGAACAATATTCTTTAAATCAACACTATACATATTGTTCTTTCTAGGAACTTTAAGTAAAACATGACTTTCATCAGTTAACTTAAAGTTTGGAGATAAAACAATACATTCAGTGTCATTAAAGAGAACACTATTCTTTTTGTCACACATTTGTAACACGCAAAAGAGGTTAAACTATAACTCTATTACAAAATACACATTCTTAAAATCTAAATTACCAGTTCTGATTGTACCTCTACCTATGATTTTCCCTCCTTTGGGATTACCTCCAAAGGCAACATATCCTCTATCAATTTGTTCAAAGTCAGTAAGATAGGACATGTTCTCTGTCATGTGCCTTGATCATCCACTGTCAATCACTCATTTATCTTGTAAATCTATTTATGGATTGCCCTGCACTTGTGGTAAGAAAATTAGTTTCTTTTGGGGACCCAAGCCATCACTGACTTGGATCTACCTTGTGCATCAATATAATCAAACTTTTTTAGGGTGATTGATGAACTGTTGCGTTTAGAAACATGGTCTAAACCTTTATACTTTGCTTTCCAAACCCAACATGCTGAGGCCTTAACAGTATTAAAATTATTTCCCTTAATAGCATTAACTACTACTTTTGGCCTAGCAGTATTAAATTTTTTACCCCT
>BQNB010092545.1:0-26590 GCA_026074375.1 Tanacetum coccineum | reverse complement strand
TGACTCAAAGGCAGCCATAGCCATCTTGTGCAATCTAGTCCAACATTCCCGTACCGAGCACATTGATGTCAGATATCACTTCATAAAGGAACAAGTTGAAAAGGGTATAGTTGAATTATCCTTTGTCAAAATGAATACAAGTTAGCTGACATGTTTACTAAAGCCTTACCCAAAGATAAGTTTAAGTATCTCGTCAGACAACTCGGTATGAGATGTTTGACTCTATAAGAACTGGAGGTTCTGGCAAATGAATCTGCTTAATAGATCAAACATCGAACTTGTAAATATTTATGAAAAAAAAATACAAAAATATAAAACCAACAAAAAGAAATAGAAAAATATACAATCTAGAAAAACAAAATCAAAAATCAAAAAAATTGAAAAATACCAAAAGGAATCTTCTCGACATGTCTCTTGGAATCGATAACATTTACGTACCTAGAAATGTCGATTAACATTGACACGGGTGTATAAATGAAGTTTGAGCAAGATTTTAAATGATTTTAAAACATGACATTTCTAATTTTCTATATTACTTGTGTACATTTATGTGCATAACTCGGACCTAATTGTAAGGAAAGTGTATCTTTAAAGATAACTTATCCTGTTAACGTGAAAGTCAAATTTCTCAGGTTTTGGGCTCCTTTTAAAACATTCAAAAGTTTTGACCTCATGACAATGGCTTACAGTTACCTCAGACTGTAACCCAGACCCAAATGTTAGGGAAGTGTACGTTTCAATGCGCTTACTCTACAAATAGAAGAGAAGTCTTCTATCATGGTTTTTAAAACCGTTGAACACAATTTTTCAAAAAGAACTTTTAATGTCAAATTCTTTCCATAATAAGTGGTATTTGTTAAAATTATGTGTTCAACACTTTCTTCCTCAATATACTTAACAATTGGTACAATTACTTAACATGTATTTTTATGGGTATCATTTTTTTTGAGGGGGATCTTTTAAAACCAAATCCTTTTAATGTATTTTGGGTACATCTAATAAATGTCACTTTTATGTATCCAAAAAATTTCTGTAAATTAAAATGCGGAGAAATTATATAGTCATATTATATAATACTACATTGTCATTAGAGGCATCTCACTCCGTCTTCAACATATTTGTGGTGTCATATCATTTTTTCATTGTAATGTCAAGTTTTAAAAAATTAGTGGTATCCCACAGACTATGTTGAAAGGGAGCTATCAGAAAAATGGATTCATGCAATATCATGGTATAATTTTTCTCCCCATGGAATTTTTCATGTCATAAATTTTAATCAATTGGCATTTCAAATACTAAATGTTTTATTATTTAAAATAAGGGGAGAAAATGTGATAAAAATGTGATATAGAAAGAATGAGATTCTTTAAGACTTTAAGTGCAACTCTTTCCTGCGTGGGTTATGATAAACATTTTGAAATCTCGGTACACATTGGGGAAGGGGTTATTTCAAAATGTCTTGTTCAAGGTTTTATGGTTCGATCTATATACCAACAAACCAATTGATCTCACGACGTCGATTGAAGTTCGTATGGTGTTGGGTAGGTGGTATAAGTCCTATGATCCAACCAGAAACCGGAGGGTCATTGACCCAAGGATACCCTCTCCCCACCATAGTTAGAAATAGCAAGTCCTTAGGTTATAACAACCCAAAGAATTTTCACTCAATATTTTATATGATCACAATGGTAAGGGAAACTTTTTTGCTTTATACAATTACTTGCTTTGTCAATATCTCAGTATGTGATATATCTTTACATATAACTAAAGTAGACGAGCCTACGCAACCTATCTATGGCAATCCCGTCTTCATATATGTCAAGCAAACATCATAACATGTCAAGTCAATATCATCATATCCTTATTACAAAGTACATTATTCCTATAATGTTCCATTCACAACGTTATATCAAAACGGGCTTTTTTAAACCGTTAATCATATACCTCATAAACCTACATTCCATGAAAAGGTTAATATTCCTAAGGTGAATGTACAAGCTACTACAAGCATATATCAAGTAACCATATACATTTCATTTGAAATATAAACTCCCTCTAAAGTCAAGTACAAGTTTCAAAGCACAATGTACAAGTCATCTAAGCTTGACATCTAAAAGACCGTTATACCTACGTTTTCATTCTAAATTTCTTCATCCATCACTTATGTACAAGATTACTACACTCAATATCACTTTGTGTAAACCCTAATCTATTCTATTCATAAACTTCCTACTCATTTTTACTCTTTAAAAAGCCCTAATCAAAACCCTAAACCTCAAAACCAAGATAGATTCCAAAACATGACACGTTTCTTCATTTTTTATCAATTGTTAAACTATAACCAAACTCTCAATAAGTTTTATATATTAATTTAAACTTATAATTATTTTCAAACATCATTCCATCATCATTTCATCATTCTACTTCAATTACACAAGAAATAAGCACAATGTACAAATCATTAAGCATGATCTTCAAAATAGCCGTTTCACCTCCGTTTTCCTAAAGAATCTTGTACAATCTATCAAGTACAAGTTACAAACAAGTCATATACTTCATTTACAATCCATATTCATTCTCATTTCATGAAATTACAAGAAATCCAAGTTAGAAACCCTAACCCGAGCTAAATAGTAAACCGTGACCCGTTTCTTGATTTTTATCCGTTTTAAACCTCAATCACCACTCAAATCAGTTGTAATTATTCAAATTACAACATTACAAATCACATTCCATCATCTTTTCATCATTATAACAACAATGTATAAGAATTAAACCTAGAAAACCCTAAACGAACCCTAATTTCAAACTATGACCCGTTTACTCGTTTTCACCCATATTAAACTCGAACCACCTATCAATTCTTGTTAATAATCCTTAATACAAGTCTTGTGATCATATATCTATCATTATATCACAAGTATACACGAAATGCAAGCTTAAAAACCCTAATGAGCCCTAACCGAACCCGCGTACACCTCTTTCTCATTTAGACCCATTTTAAAGTTCCATATTGAAAACAAGCACCTCAATGACTAAGCACTCTCACATCTAACCAGCTTACAAGCACCTCACACAAATATCTCATTCAATTCTTGGCTAAGAAAGCAACCACATCATCTCCCTTGGAGCCTAAGGCTGCCGCGGCACACCAACACCATAAACCACCTCCACATCACCCTATCTACTACCATAGACCTCCCACATCATCTCCTAGCTTCTCTAACTCAGCTAGAACAGAAACATGACACCTCACCTCTTTATTCTTGGCCTCCAAGACTCGCACGACTATAAAAGGGGGTTCACACCCTCTTATTTCAATCACACCACACATCTTCTCTCTATAACCCACAATAGCAGCAAATCTCTGCTCAAGAAGTTCCTAAGAGGTCCCAAGAACAATAATCAAGAGAAAGATTAAAGCCTTGAAGCCCCGAAGCTCTAATTCTAGGCGTACGACCCATTTCGACCCGTTTTCAAAGCTTTAAGCTCAAACCCAGGTTCTATAATCTTCAAACCTGCTCCTATACTCTTATAATGTTATAATTATCACGTTCATACTCTTGTTAAAGTTTTTGAACTCAAAAACTATGCGTTTTTCCTTTTTGATCCAAAACCGTACACCCGAAACCCTAATTTTGTGTTTTTCATTAATCTAAAAGTTATAATGGCTAAATATTGTTATAATCTATCCTAACATGCTTAATTAATGTTAATATAACAACTTTATTGATTTTTGAAAGAATTTGGATTAAAAACCTAAGCGTTTTCGTTTAAAAACCCTAATTTGACCCGTTTCGATTTCTGGCTTAACGAATTATTATTTTAAACTTTCGTCATGTTAGAACATCTTATTTTAGCTTATATTAATAAGCTATAACATGCAATTATCTTTTGGAATGTTAAAATAAGCTTGCATGTAAATTTGGACTTGTTTTATAAACATTATCCATGCAAGGAGTATATATCGTAACTTTCTGAAACTTATAACTAAAAGGACTAAAAATGTTATTTTATCAAAACTATAAGGGTCTATTATGTCACTTATCAAAGTGAAAGGTTTACTTTGTACATCTATTAAACTAGAAGGACCAAACTCGTAAAAGTGCAAACTCCAAGGGTATATTTTGCCATTTTGCATTCTCAAGGGTCTAAAATGTAACATTTTGAAAAAGGATAAAAATGTATTTAAAACCTTACAAAACATAACTTTAATTAACGCTTTTCGTGTTTATCATTTCTAGTTATTGAGCAAAACGCTTAAAACCGATTATGTTATAACCATTATATAATTCATAATCGATGTGCTTTTAAAAATCCTGTCACGAAGCTATATTGTACCACAATACTAGGGAGCTTCATATTAAGAGGTTTCATCTTGGTATTACGTTCTGACTGAGTTGTTGGGTTTACGATTTAAAGTGCCCTAGCTCCTCAAACGTTTACTGAATGCCCTCTGAATTATGATGGCCCGAACGGTGATACAATAATTACAAACTTTCCAATCAAACTCATAACAATATTAGACTCTCTGAACCAAAGTTCTAGAATACAATCTTCCTAAGACTTGACATATTTACTCAGGTTGCGTGACGTGGCTGTTTACTATCATTTTGCTATATCAACCTTCCCTGTTGAGATTGTGATAAAGTCGTCAGCTTTCATTTTGGAATATTTATTACAACTACCTATTAAGGTGAGTTCATAGCCTCACTTTTAAATCTCTTTAATGTTTTATAAACCCGTGAGGGGGATACATGCTATAAATTATGAATACAAGTGTTTTCCAGATTATATGCTATCCTAATATACCATTACAATTAATGTCTAAATCACTTTATGCCAAAAGTCCCTCATTATCATGGACCATTAATCACTTACGAGTGAACGCGAATATTGTGGATAGATCTATCGGGATTGACGAATCCTGTTTGTGTTAGCCGGATAGGTAACCAAACACACTATATTTGAATTTCATAGGTATATGGCAATTACCTACACCGAGGGCCATTATCTCTCTATATATATATCACATCAATTTGGGTATATATATACACCAGTCAGTTTGTGTGCCATGAGTTTAGACGCAATAATACATTATAAATGCAATACCATTTTTCCATGATAATTGTATTCAAATAACGGGTGTATAACAACGTAACCCAATATCACACTATAACACATTACTATAACACTGCTTTTATAACAATTACTTATGATGACTTGTATTCAACTATTACATTTCAAACCTATGAATTTCACTCAACCATTGTGTTGACTTTTTAACATGTTTATCTCAGGTAATTGAGCAACTTATGGAATGGAGTGGCATGGACTTGAAGATGGCTAAATTGTTATCATTCAACCTAATTGCATTTTCTTTAGATTCTGGAACCTGTTGCCTATTAATGGCATCTTGTAAAACTCTAATTTAATAAATGATAACTACATTTTCCAAAACGTCTCTTTTGAGTCGTTTTCTATGATTATGACTGTTGTACTATGAAGTAATACCCCAGATTAACTTCCGCTGCTATATGTAAAAATGGGGGTGTTACGGCTCATATCTATTATATCCATTATCTTTAGTTGGCAACAAGTGCGCTGTGCGTGTATGTGTCTGAAATTCTTTTTTTTATTAACTAGTTATTTACTACACCAAATGTCTTTGTGACCCCTGTGAACTTGTTAAGTTACAACACAATTAGGTACTACATACACATCTGAGCGCGTGAGTACATGCGCCACGCTTGCGTATGTGTAACTCTTGGCTTTTATAAAACAAACCTACCAACAACTACTTCCAATAGTAAAACTACGAAATAGCATGCAACAAAATTCAATATCGACCCACAACCACATTCCCAAAAAGCCATAAAACTTGCAAGCCAAACAAATTATATATGCATACTACAAAAACGAAGTCCTATCAAAGTGCAAACGCTTTTAGGAAAAATATTTAGTTGCAGGTTTTGTAACTAATGAATTCTAAAGCTTAGACCAAATTTGAACTAAACGCAGAATGATTAATAGAAAATTCAGATTTTTCTTGTTTCTGGTATATTGATGATTAAAGATCCATAGAAATGGGCCAACAATCATCAATCATCAACATCTTTTGTTGAAAAGCGTTTTTTAAAAGATCGAGGAAAATAGGAAGGGTTAAGTAGCTCAGCTTCATTGATATTTGGTAGTGTCTTGTTTGATGAGTCCACAGGCATAGCGGGAAAAGAAACTGTCATCTCCCTTCGGTTAAATGGCCCTGGAAGTTCAGCCTCAGGTACATCAAAATCCTGTTACAGTAGCATTATAAGCAATGATTTTCCATTTGCAAAACACTTTGTTTTACAGTTATGTACTGTTGACAATGATATAAGTTAACAAGTGGACAGGAAAGCTGCCACAACGTTTCAGGAACCCTACAGTAGCAAATTGGGTACAATTCGCTTATGATCGTGATTCGCGGGTGCTAAACTTTTCCTGTGACTAGGAGCTAACTTTTAATTAAACCTACTTGAGTTACTTGACTGTTTAATATACATCCTACAACCCATTCAATTCTAGTTACGTGTAATACTTGCTGGCAAAACAAATAAGCTAACTTGAAGAGCCTATTGGAAAGAATTACCTCTGAATGTTCATTGACCAACTTGAAGAGCTTACTGGAAAACACATGGGAAAGAGCTATATAATCAGAATGTTCATCAGTATGACCTTCTAAGCTGTCAAAATTGAATGCAACTTTTAAGTGGGGCTCCATGCACGAAGTCTGCTTATTGGGTACTAAGACCTTTTCAATCTGAACAGCCTCAGGGAGAATAAACTTTATCTGTGCAAGATCTTTATACGAAAACTTCCTGAAAAATAAAACAACTTCCTGTAAAAACTTATTGACAAAGAATTACAAATAAAACAACTTCCTGTAACTTTGAGTCTCTAACTTTTTGTTACCTTCCTGTCAAACCTTCTTGATGAAGGCATATGTTATGAAAACTAGGCAACTTTTTATGCAAATTGAGCACCCTTATTGAAGTAATCATATGATCAAAATGCTCTAAAAGAGATTTGAACCTGGTAAAAAACAAAACTTCATTAAATTATACAATGTATCGAGTTTAACTATATTTTCTGCAGATCATAATGTACGTGCTAAAAGACTCACTTTTCTGGGAGTTCAGCAGAGTCTTTGTTGACCTGACTGTTCAAAGTCTCCTCGGTCTTTTCTAGCGCCGGAGACTCAAAGTGAGCATCAAGACACTGGCTTTCATGGATCTGCAATTTTTCGACTGGAGTGGAAGACACTGGGCATGATTTATCAGCCACAGGTAGATTGCTTTTATGTGACGATTCCATGACGCTAGCAAATCGACACAAATGGAGATCTGAAAAAATATAAAAAAATAAATTAAAATTATGATATTATCCACATCCCCATAAAGGACATACATATAACCTATATTTTTGTCCAATTTTAACTTTTATGACAAATAATTGCTCGATGAGCCCAGAAAACCAGTATACCTACGGTTATATTGAAAGAGCGTCATAACTAGCTAGAATCATTAAGAAACAAATAAAGCACATGGTACGATTGGTTACTCAAGAATTAAGCAGATCCATAAGCAACTACATTTAGCTATCTACCTAAGTACATCCTAAAGAGAAGGTTTTTCTATTTAGTACCTGAAACCGAAACGTTAGTTTTTTCAGTGAGGATTAAGATACACTTATGCGAAAACCTAAGAAACTGCTGCATATGAATCATGCCACCATATGATAGGTAATAACATCTCAACTAGTTGGTTAGGACATAGGTCATAACAATCGATAGTGACAAAATAAAAATACAAACTGGTCAGGCATAAACCAATAAACTTCAATAGTTGAATATGCTATGCTCCTGTTATTTACAAGATTTTAAAAGACCACGTAAAAGAAGTAAACACTAAACAGGGCCTTAAGAATGAGTCTAGCACTAGCTTGCTATATTTAATACTCTTGATTCATATACATGATGATGTCTTATTATTTAATTTACAAGGTTACAAGACACATGATGATCTCCTATTATTTAATGTACAACTTACAAGATTACAAGACGTTCAATCAGTGCACACAACATGAGAGCCTAAATATCTAAAATACATCAAGATTACAAGATAAAACCATAACCATAAACCCTAGAAACTGGTACTCAGGCATAAACCACTTTTTTTTAACCCTACCCGTATCCATAAACCCTAGAATTGAAGTTGTGTATTCTTGACTCTTGAGAAGTACATAGTCAACAGACTTAACACATAATCGTATTGATACATTGATAGTTAGTTTCATACCTGTAAAAAGATAGAGGACAGAAAATTAGTTGATCGTACAAGAATACGTTTTAATCTTGTCTTGATGTATATAAATAAGTAACGGTCGTTTCAGCTATGTAAAAAAAAGGGTTTAATGGGCCGACATGATAAAGTATAGGTATTAAAAGCCCAGAAACACATCAAATAGGCCCACAAATGTTTCCTTCTCAGCACATGCCGTTTCCAGTAGACATGAAACGTTTCTCATTTTCTGGAAACGTTTTCCAGACGTTTCCGGTACGGGAGACGGCACCGCGAGGCGTTTCAGTGCAACATAGTATAAAAGTACTATTAAATTTAGTGATAATAAAGTGAAGAAATAAAAAGGGTAAAATGAATTGACGGGTTTATATTTGAAATTGGGGTTTTGTGTTTTGAACACATGTATACTTGATTTTCGTATCCTTTAAAAAGTGTTTATTACGTAGTAGTAAAAATCAAACTTTTTTTATTTTTTTCAAAATGACTTTCAATTTGCAGAATATTGTTTAAGCATTTGAATCTGAATAAGGAAGACATTCATTATTTAACAGCCTAAAATATGTTTCTCTATCAGCATGACCAAACCCAACATCTTTTCAACCCAAATCCCACATTACATTGACCCGTCTTTCTTTAAGTTAGTTTCGTGTTTTAACTACTTTGACTAATTATTAGTACAAGTCAAACTTTTTTTACTTTCAGAAATGAAATGGGGTGTCATGCTGTCAAGTTGCTTACATTTTCTGAATACACTTGCAGGTTCAGAAACTCCACATCAATGATGAAGCGACCATGAAAAGCTCTTCACCAAATCCCATTACTTTCATCAACCCGATTTTATTCTCATCCTTCCCGGCCTGATAAAAACGCCCCAATTTTCTAGCTTATTTTGAGACTTAGGGGTTTATATAATTTTATTACATCTTAATAAACTTATATAAGTTTATTATATCATAATAAACTAATATAAGCCCCCAAGTCTTAAAATAAGCCTATAAAAAATGGGGCTTATGAAACTATGAATAAGATCGGCACCTAGAAGTCTAATTTGGGGCTTCCCTCGAGTCATGTTCACAACATAATCAACAAAGTCTATTTGATCTTTATGCTCTAAAGCTTTTACTATTTCCAGTATTGATTCAACGGCCAAAGCTCTAAGCTCAGCCCTCTCAGGAGCTTTACAAACCAAATACTTCGAAAAATTAAGCAAACTTTTACGAATCTCATCTGAATCCATAGCCATTTTATGTACCACAAACGCTGGCCCAAATATTCTCGCCTGGGACTTAGACATGATAATAGAAGAAGAAAGACACCTTAATATCTATGCGGCAATAATAATCAACAAACATGATAATAGAAGAATAAAGACACCTTAATATCTATGCGGCAGTAATAATCAACAACTCACTCAAAATCTCGGAACACAAGCTGCATGACTTATTGTAATTCGACGAATTCCCACAAGATTCAAGTGCCATTACTAGAATCTCGGACACGGTGTGAACAATGGCCTTCAAACAAACTATCAGGAAACATGTCGAGATGAACCAAACCCAAAACAAGATGTAACCTTTCAAGTACATGTAAACTCTTGACTTGCTTCCACCTCATCATCGCCCTTCCCCGGCCCTGCCCCTCATCCACTCTTTGTTTTACCAGACGGTCGACCCGATGGACGATTCTTAAAAGCGTAGCGGATGGTGCGAAGTAAACCATGGGGGGTGAAGAGGGATATAACATTTGAATTTGGGGTAAGGAGAAACGAGAGGTAAACCTTGGAAGCGAGGAGAGAGTGTTGGGGTCCACCAGATT
Source organism: Tanacetum coccineum (assembly GCA_026074375.1). Lineage (NCBI taxonomy): Eukaryota > Viridiplantae > Streptophyta > Magnoliopsida > Asterales > Asteraceae > Tanacetum > Tanacetum coccineum. Next base: position 16,436 of record BQNB010092545.1, on the reverse strand, counting down.
CCATTGCGGAAGTAAGGGAAGGGATAATGGATAACGAGATAGATAGGATTTTGGACGATAATTCTTCAATAGTGTAGTCTATGACTTTTTGAAGGGCATGCAAAGTTGATTCCGAAATAGGTTTTTGCGAATCTGGGTCTTTATGGTGTTGTTCAAGCTCTGTAACTATCTGGTCGATGCGTCTTTCCATCGCCGGTATATTCAATCAGCCTTTCGCTATTAAAATTACTACGTAACTAATTAGCATGACCAAAAGCGATAACAGATTACTTGATTGGTTAACCCCATTCGACCCGTTTTCAAAGCTTTAAGCTCAAACCTAGGTTCTATAATCTTCAAACCTGCTCCTATACTCTTATAAAGTTATAATTATCACGTTCATACTCTTGTTAAAGTTTTTGAACTCAAAAACTATGCGTTTTTCCTTTTTGATCCAAAACCGTACACCCGAAACCCTAATTTTGTGTTTTTCATTAATCTAAAAGTTATAATGGCTAAATGTTGTTATAATCTATCCTAACATGCTTAATTAATGTTAATATAACAACTTTGTTGATTTTTGAAAGAATTTGGATTAAAAACCTAAGCGTTTTCGTTTAAAAACCCTAATTTGACCCGTTTTGATTTCTGGCTTAACGAATTATTATTTTAAACTTTTGTCACGTTAAAACATCTTATTTTAGCTTATATTAATAAGCTATAATCTGCAATTATCTTTTGGAATGTTAAAATAAGCTTGCATGTAAATTTGGACTTGTTTTATAAACATTATCCATGCAAGGGGTATATATCGTAACTTTTTGAAACTTATAACTAAAAGGACTAAAAATGTCATTTTATCAAAACTATAAAGGTCTATTATGTCACTTCCTAAAACGAAAGGTTTATAATCTCCGAACTATAAGGATGATTTATAATCGTCTTCTTGAAATGAATTAGGACGCTTCTTCATTTGAATAAGGAAATTATAAATCTCCGAACTATGAATTTATAAATTCTCAGTTACAAGGATTTGGACGCTTCTCTTTGTAAGTGACAAATTATAAATAAGTAGGCTTAAGTATATGACATACGTACAAACAACATTCTTTCAATATGTGATCCGCTTGTACAAACAAATCACTTACTTCATATTATCTTCCTATGAACGAATCTCTGAACTTTTACACACCATCATTCGACTAAATCTCGGGACGAGATTTCTTTAAGGGGTGGAGATTATAACAACCCACAAATTTCACCAATATAATATCTCTCTGTTATATAATATATCACTTTTCATAGGGAAATTTTTCTCTTTATTACATTTCCTGCATTACCAATATCTCAATATGCAACATTTCTTGCATAACTAAAGTTAACGAGCTCACGCAACCTACCTATGGCAATCCTATCTACATATATGTCAAGCAAACATCATAACATATCAAGTCAATATCTTAATATCATTATTACAAAGTACATTACTCATATAATGTACCCTTTTGCAACATTATATCAAGTCAGGCTTTAAACCGTTATCATATACCTCTAAAACCCTAATTTCATGAGAAGTTAATATCTAAAGTGAATGCACAAGCTACTAAAGCATATGTACAAGTAATATAACATCTCATTTGAAATATAAACTCCCTCCAGAATAAGGTACAAGTCTTATAAAGCACAATGTACAAATCATTAAGCATGATCTTCAAAATAGCCGTTTTACCTCCGTTTTCCTAAGAATCTTGTACAATCTATCAAGTACAAGTTACAAGCAAGTCATATACTTCATTTACAATCCATATTCATTCTCATTTCATGAAATTACAAGAAATCCAAGTTAGAAACCCTAACCCGAGCAAAATACTAAACCATGACCCGTTTATTGATTTTTATCCTCTTTAAACCTCAACCAATACTCAAATAAGTTGTAATAACATAAATTACAACATTTCAAATCACATTCCATCATCATTTCATCATTATAACAATAATGAACACGAATTAAATCAATAAAACCCTAAATGAACCCTAATTCCAACCCGCGACCCGTTTACTCATTTTTACCCATTTTAAACCCGAACCACAAACCAAATACTATTGTAAACCCTTAATACAAGTCCTACAAACATTAATCTATCATTATATCACCAATACACATGAATTATAAGCAAGAAAACTCAATCCGAGCCCTAATGGAACCCGCGACCTCCATTTTGCAATTCAACCCATTTTGAAAGTTTATCTTGCATGTAAGCACCTTGATGATGCACCTAGTTCATATATAAGCAGCTTACCATGCTACTTCATCCAATTCTTGGCCCTAAATGAGGCCACACCTCTTCCTTGGTCCCTAAGTCTTGCCGTGGCAAGTCACCACCTCAAACACCTTCCACATCAACCTAGCTACTACCATAGCCCTCCATACTCACCTCTAGACCTCCCAACACAGCCTCTACCATATCATGACACCTTGCACTCCTTCCTTAGCCTCCAAGATCATTTTCGAGTATAAATAGGGGGCGAAACCCTTCATTTCAACTCACACCCCACATCTTCTCTCTATAACCCATTATAGCAGCAAGTATTTGCTCAAGAAGTTCCTAAGAGGTTCCAAGAACAATAATCAAGAGAAAGATTGAAGCCTTGAAGCCCCGGAGTCGTTATTCTAGGCGTACGAAGCTAAAAGTCCCGATTTCGACCCATTTTCAAGCTATAAGCTCAAACCCAGGTTCTAAAGGTTCCACTTCTGCTCCTATACCCTTATGATGTTCATATGATCATGCATAAACTCTTGTTAAAGTTTTATAACTCAAATCATGCTCATTTACCATTTTGATCCAAAACTATACACCCAAAACCCTAATTTCATGTTTTTCTTGAATCTATGAGCTAATATGATAAAATGTTGTTATAATCTATCCTAATATGCTTAAAAAATATTATTATAACCACTTTATCAAGTCTTGAAGGAATTTGAATTAAAAACCTACGCGTTTTCATTATAAAACCCTAATTCGACCCGTTTTGATTTCTAGCTTAACGAATCGTTAATCTGAACTTTCGTTATGTTAAATCTTCATATTTTAGCTTATATTAATAAGCTATAACCTAAAAATATCATTTAGAAACTTAAAATAAGCTTGCATGGCATTTTGGACTTGTTTTGCAAAAGTATTCCATGCAAGGGGTATATATCGTAACTTTCTGAAATTAATAACTAGAAGGACTGAATATGTCATTTTATCAAAGTATAACTATAGGGGTCTATTATGTCACTTTCCAAAGTGCAAGGTTTACTTTGTACATCTTTTAAACTAGAAGGACCAAACTCGTAAAAGTGCAAACTCCAAGGGTATATTTTGCCATTTTTCATTCTTAAGGGTCTAAAATGTAACATTTTGAAAAAGTATAAAAATATATTCAAAACATTACAAGACATAACTTTAATTAACGCTTGTCGTGCTTATCATTTCCAGATATTGATCAAAACGCTTAAAACCGATTATATCGTATCACAATACTAGGGAGCTTCATATTAAGAGGTTTCATCTTGGTATTACGTTCTGACTGAGTTGTTGGGTTTATGATGGCCCGAACGGTGATACAATAATTCCAAACTTTCCAATCAAACTCATGACTCTTAGAACCAAAGTTCTAGAGTACAATCTTCCTAAGACTTGACATATTTACTCAGGTTGCGTGACGTGGCTGTTTACTATCATTTTGCTATATCAACCTTCCCCGTTAAGATTGTGATAAGGTCGTCAGCTTTCATTTTGGAATATTTATTACACCTACCTATCAGGTGAAGTTCATAGCCTCGCTTTTACTTATTTACATGCTTTATAAACCCGCGAGGGGGATACATGCTTGTTACAAACTCTTTTACATACTCGTTTATCTTATAACAATGTGATTACTTTTTAAAGACTTAGTGAGTTCATAGCCTCACTTTTTAATCTCTTTAATGTTTCATAAACCCGTGAGGGGGATACATGCTATAAATTACGAATACAAGTGTTTTCCAGACTATATGCTATCCTGGATTATATCCTTACAATTAATGCTCTAAGTTACTTTATGCAAAAGTCCTCATTATTCAGGATCATACATCATTTCGGGTGATCTCGAATATTGGGAATAGACTATCGGTTGACGAAATCCGATTTGTGTTAGACCGAATACAAACACACTATATTTGAATTTCATAGGTATATGGCAATTACCTACACCGAGGGTCATTATCTCTATATATATATATACACCACATCATTTTGGGTATATATATACACTAGTCAGTTTGTGTGCCATGAGCTTAGACGAGACCATGACCATAACAATAACAATAACACAATACCATTTTCCCATGATAATTGTATTCGTTGCAATTATTACAAATACCGGGTGTATAACAACGTAACCCAATACCACACTATAACGCATTACTATGACACTGCTTTTATAACAATTACTTATGATGACTTGTATTCAACTATTTAATATCAAACCTATGAATTTCACTCAACCATTATGTTGACTTTTTAGCTTGTTTATCTTAGGTAATTGAGTAATTTATGGCATAGAGTGGCATGGACATGAAGATGGCTAAAGCTTGTTATCATTCACATTGTATTTAACTAGATTTTTGGACCTGCCGTTGTAAAACTCTGATTTTAAATGAATGATAACGTATCTTTTGAACAACATCTCTTTTAAGTTGTTTTCTATGATTATGATTGTTATATCTATGAAGTAATACCCCAGATTAGCTTCCGCTGCTATATTTGTCAAAATGGGGGTGTTACAGATTGGTATCAGCGCCATGGTTATAGAGAACAAGGTCAAAACCTTAACTATAACCACATTTCTTTTTCTATCCATCAAAGTCCTCCGTGCCACTACATTCCGGAACAAGTATGTGTAAGTTCGACAAAGAAAATGCCTATAATAACAACAACAATTAAAGCGATGGCATTTACTCCTTACAACATTTTCTATGTATACTAATACTAGGTTGCGTCCTTAGTGGGGGTAGTTGCAACGTGTCACGAATCTAGTGGATGAGGTACGAGGTATTTAATGCACGTCCATTCTTAGACACTACTCGCCCATAGTTTAGTGAACAGTTCTGCCAACTGTTCACTACTTTTGCCAACTTTGTACTTGGTTGAGGCTTTAACTTAAGCCAATGTTTATCCCGCCATAAACACTTGTTAATTTTCCCGCCTTTATTAGAGAACAATCTTTAAGCTCAACTTGTTCTTCTTTAGAGGGTAACAGGATAGTCAGAGTATTACCACCTCTGACTCTCCTTAGAACTTTAGCTTATTCCTTCTACATACCAGCTGATATCCATCCCAGCTGATGAGTATGTCTTCAAGTAATCTTCGACTTACTGGACGATGTCTTTGACTTGAATACGTATAACGTTGCTCTCTGAGGCTTTGCAATCAGAGTGTCCTTTCATTACCTCTGAGTCCCTTTACTCAGAGGTTCTTCCATAACCTTTGAGTCCCATTACTCAGAGGTTCTTCAATACCCGCTGATCCTACTCAGCGGGTTCTTTAATACTTAGCCTAATTTCTATTTAAATCTAGGCGCTGATTACTGGGCACTGAATCGGCCCAACACTAATTTCTCTCCATTTCTAGAAGTTTCTAGAACCTTGATTGGGCCTTAATGGGCCAAACTCTATTGGGCCCCCAATGGACTTGTCCGTTTTCTTGGTCCGATCCAATTAGCGAAGTCCATATTTGTAGGAGTACTGGGACGTCGAGAAGAGTTGATGAATGTTTATGTAGATGATTTATGTATACAAGTAACTTACGTAGTTTATGTAATATTTCACAAGTTACATGTTTGTCATCACCAAAACACAAAGAGAATGTATAGATTAAATATCGCAACAATGACCACAATATCCAAACTAACAAAACCTTATGTTTTTCCCTTTTTATTTTGAACCAAAAACGCACCCTATACAATTATTTTAAATCTTTTTGCTTTCGATTTTTAACGATCGGGTCGTACAAATAACATCTATTCATCACTAGCAACCCAAAAGTATAAGTTAAAAATAAATTTGAAAGACTTACAAAAATGTTCTTCAAAATAAAATTTTCGACGCGAACCCGACAACCCAAACATTGTTTAAATGACTACCCGGACACTAAAATCAACCTAAAGTATCACCAATCTTCATGGTTTTTATCAAAGTTTGAAAAATAATGGTGTGTGTATGTGTGTGTATTTAGGGATTGGACGAACCAAGAGAGAAGAAAAGAGAGAAGTGTGTGTGTTATTTTTTAAATCAAGTGTTGGAATGCATGTTTAGGATGGCAACAAAACCCATATGTACTAGTTAGGACCCTATTAACTAAAATTAAGCCACCTTGCCTCTTTTTTTCTTTTGTCTTGACTGGCCATAGGATCCAAAGCCCTCGGGGTCTTCGTTTTTGTGTCGAGATCACTTAAAAGCTCATAAAACGTGTTCGTAAAATATTTTCTAAAGTTACTTAGCATCTTTATTTTCTTTAAAAATGTTTTTCCAATAACTTAGAGTATTTACCTGACATAATTTCATATTAGACCTCCCAAAAACTCATTTGGACATTAACGGACGTGTCAAGACTCGTTTTTTGACATTTCTCAAAAATTCACGGGTCAACCACCCGGAACTTACATAGCATATTAGTATCCTCCAATAAGGCTTATTATACACAATAAACCTTAAAACGCTTCATATCTCATGAATTCACCACCGTCTACACGGTATAATATTCTAAATAACTGACAAACATCAAATAGTCGAAGGACTAAATTAGAATATTCAAAACACGAAAAAGGGCAAGGGTTACACTTGCTTCCTTTATAACATGTTAGGCTAAACCCTCCTTTGTATTTGCTTATGATTTCATGAAAGTTGGATTGTAGATCCTTTTTCTGTTGCTTCTTGTGATGAATATGCGCGTTAGGCTTTAGAAAACTAGCCATAAGATATTAAATTGGCATAGACGTCTAGGGAAACGCGAGTGTGTAGAAAGGATACCATTGGTAATAGTCTTCATACTACCTTACCCCTAATATGGTTGATCCATCTTAAGATATTTCAATTGCATTTAATACACTCTTAGGGTCCTTGTAATAGTCTTCATACTACCTTACTTGTGCGTTGCCTTAACAGAATATTAAATAGACGGCGGGTTCGTGTAATTCGTTCATGAGTTAGGAAATACTTACACAAACCATCACGAGTGTGACAAGGCAACAGGATCAGGAGAACCAATCTAATGAGTAATGCATGATTAAGTAAATACATTATCTTATCATAAAGTTATTACCAGTAGTATAGATTGTATTTAGTTTATTAATTAGTTAATCAACCAACCTCTCAAACCATTAATTTTACTGCTTTCTATAAAATATAAAAATACAAAAATAATCTCCTTTCAATCCCATAGATCTTGGCTATGCCCTGTTCGAGCCTTCCTAACCTATTCCCCTAAAGAACGATAACAACCCCTGAGTCTTGCCTATACTACGCTACAATGATTACTTACACTGCCTAGGGAGTTGTAAAACTTCGTGTAGAAGTCCTACGACTACCGCACATCAAAAAGCAAATTGTATATACCAAGCACTATACAATAAGCAAATAATAGTGTATTAAAAACTAATATCTTTATTGATTCAATGCTTGAGCCAATTACGGGGAACCCAACCAAAAGCATTATAACTCAATACGAGATCTTAGTGTATAATATACTAATATTACGATTATTTTAGTCTATGTTAATTTTTCAAAATAATTTTGCACATACAAAAAATCGGCACATTATAACTATATATTAAGCACTTGCACTTGAAAAAAATATACGATGCCCAATGTTAGTTTAATATTAAAAAAAAGTACACGTCATAAAATACGTGTCTCTCCTATACCTCCCACCGCTCTTCTGTAACACATAAAACACAAAAAAAAACACAGACCCAACTAACTCATCTCTCTCTTCTCTCTCACTTGAAACCATCCACCGCTCCAAGATCTAATAGTATACCCAAGAAAATCCTTCCTTTGTTCCCCTTACTCATGAAACCCTAAAAAACCCTAATTAATTAAATAGACATAAGTAGGAGAAAAGAATTGAACATCACTAGAAGGGAAGCGAGGTTGTTGACAACAATTTTATGATGGTGCCAGCTCCAGCGGTGGTCCTGTAACAGAGTAGGTAAAACACAAATGGATATTTAGACGGTGGTGGTGAGATGAATAAGGGGCGGTTGAGACATAATAGTGGTTTGGCGAGATCAAGAGCCTATGTAGTCTTTCGTTGAGAATGATGGAGATATGTCAGAATCGTTTAGGTGCTACTATTGATACTTACACTGAGGTATAACTTTTTTGTTAATTATTTTAATTTTATGTTATGGGGTTTCCAAAAAAATTTGGAGATTAATTTTATTGCCTTTTAAATTTAGGATTTTTGGTGTACCCAAATTAGTGCAAATGGAAGATGAAGGTGTCTAGGTTAGAGGCGAATTTGAGTTTGGTTGTGGATGTTTATAAAGGGAAACTTAGGTACGAGCATTATGGATCTGAAAATATCCAGGTTAGATGTTAATATTAATATGGGTGGTTGTTAATATTTATGATGTTTTATGTGTGGAGTGTCGAGTGTTGCATATGTTTAGATATAGTTTGGGGTTGTTTGGAATAATAGAGTTGGTAGTTTATACTTGATGCTAACAGGAAATTAGTAATGTAACATTTATTTGGATTATCAGTTTTTGACCCGTAATGATAGGATTTTTAAAATGTAGTATTTAGCGAGCTTTAGTTTGTTACAGTATATATTGATTTTTACAATACAGTGATACTGGGTTGTTTATGTTTAGTTGGCGCGTATTAGTTTTGGGATTTGGTTTAAAAGGCATTAGAGGCATCTGATAACATCAAATAGTTTATGCTTTTAATGTTAAAATCCCTTATAAATTTTTCATAATTGTTATATTTCTGAAGATATGTGTACTTAATTGCTTCCTATTTCGTTTTTAGGAAAATATGAGCTTTGGAGCAGAAAGATGCAGAAATGGAAGGGTGCGTGATAAAAAAAATACACTAACGAGGTTTTCCATGTGAAAACTACGGCATAGCTTGATGACATCAAATAACGTCTATTTTATAGCATCATTTATCCCAGATAAATTGCTCGTTTTATGTTATTTATGCATGAATTGGTACTTAATTGCTTATATTTGTTATTTGCAGTAAATATGGAGCAATTGGTGAAGTTTAACTAAAAGGCACGCATTTTGGAGCTTAAACAAAGAAATCTTAAAGACTGCTGATTTAACATCTAATACATCATATCCATCAAGGAAGATACGACGTAACTGTGCCTTAACTTCACAAGCAACCACGAAGATTTGAAGACTCATACGCCGTATCCATGAAGAATCATACGCCGTATCCACTGACGGTTCATGAAAGATTCTAAAAGATATTTATCGTGGTCCCCACTCTAAGAAAACTCTAATACGCCATATTGACAACATCCAATACGGCATATAGACTTAATTCCAGAGGCTATATATACCGAACCCTAAAGATGACTTTTAGTGTGCAAAAATATACCGAAGACTGAGAAGAAGGCATGTTGATCCCAACTCAAGATCTATTCTTTATCTTGTAAAGACTATGTTACTTTGGATAAATCCAAAACAACAATAGTAGAAACTTTGTGAATACTAAAGAGTATGCGGAATCTACTCTTTAATACTTAGAAGAAATATTAATGAAACAGTAAACTTGAATGAACAATGATAAAACCAAAAAGCTTCAATATTATTATGATGAATAATACAAGTACTCTGTCTAGTACTAGGGTTTACAACCTTGAAGCTATGCATGCAACTCTATGAATATTTTTTATTACCATAACCTAGGATCTCCTTTTATACACCAAGGAGTCCTTTACAAGATAACTACAAATCTTTGAAGATACTCAAGATCTTCTATAATTCTAATCATATACATATCTTTCTAACTTTATAAGATATACACTTTGAATAAGTCCATACATATCTCTTCACACGTCTTTATCTTCATGCAGTCATTATCTTCTTCTGGCAGTCTTAAGTCTTTAGCAGTATTAAGTTCTCTTCAGCAGTATTAAGTTAGTACTAGCAGTACTAACTTTTACACTAGTAATACTAATCAGTTAGTACTGGTAGTTATAATCTGAGTAATACAAACTTTTACTCTTGGCAGTACTAAGTGTAAAGACTTTTAATTCCCAACAAGGCATTAACCACCAGGTTCGACTTTTAGAAGAAAAGAGAAGCTATGAAGGTCTCGCAACGCCCTTCAATCCATAGGAAAACCCTTGTAAATTTTTATACTCTAAATATGCGTTCGGCTTTTGGTATCATTCATTAACTTGGTTAGGTTACCTTAATAGTTCGTCTATGACATTTGTATTCGTTAGAATGGTTATTGGCTAATACCTTTAGGCATTAGCCATGTTTATGATAATTTAACGTTTGGTTTATGTTTACCTCAATCTCTTCTTATAAGTTGTGTGTTGTTTTATGTTTATCAATTTATACTTCTTTATGTTTAATTATGTGTTTAATCTATTATTCAACTGGATCTAGCGGTACGGACCAAGTAGGCTAGAGTCTGGGATAGAACTACATATAGTTTATATGTGACTCTGGAATAATAGGACTACAAATTAAGCTTCTAGTGCTTCCCCCGGACATAAAGAATGGTAAAACTAAGTGGTGAATTAGGATTTACAAATGCATTCTAGTTCCTTGCTTGGAACACTACCAAAAGTAAACTACCAACATATATATAATGATTGAACATAAGTGGGTAAAGTCTCGATGAGCTAGGTTTCAACATTTACCAATGTTGTCTCCTAAGATAGATTATAATCAACCATGATTGCTTTATGTAGATGTGGTTAACTGTGACAGAATTTCCATGTCTAGGTTTTAAGAAGAAGTATCGCCTAAATCTAGAAATGATATATCAACAACGAGATAAGACAATCATTGCACTTATAAACTAAAACCTGCATTTTATTAGATTAAATATGGTTAATACGTTTTTCTTACAATAGGCTTGACGGCTTCTCTATCTTCTAAATATCAGCTTATGTGTGTTAATCGCCCAATCTTAGTCAAGGTAAACTAAAACTTACGCCAGTCTCTCAGGCTAACCCCTACCCCTTTTGCCATTAATTTAGGTTTAACTTAGTTATAACATTGAATAAATTAGGACAATTTAGATAACTAAAATGCTGATAGAATAAGGAGTTAACTCTCTCGCGTTTAGTGATCGACACCCTACTTACCAATGAAACTACAACTGATTGGGTACACTGCCCTTTAGTGTTGTTTTAGGTATAGTCGGCAAAATATAAATAGTAAAACTTGGTAATAAATAATACCTATTAGGAAACCTGACTTAACCAATTTAGGAAACCTGCATCAAGACCAACTACGACGTAGTTGACCCGTAGGGACTACGTCGTAGCTCTAATGAAGAATTTGCACTTGAAGAAACTACGGCGTAGCTCCCCACCATGGACTACGTCGTAGCTATTAAAGATTATGGACATATATTTGCATTTGAGGAACTGCGGCGTAGCTCATCACTTATGGCTACGCCGTAGCTGATACGAACCTATAAATACATGCCCTACTTATGCTATTTCGACACACATTAGAGAGGAGACTCAAAGGTGACGATTAGGGATGCTTTAAGAGTCATTTTTCAGCACCATTCACCACCAGTCCAAGGGAGGATTAGCTTTTAACTATTTTTGAATTATTCATTCATCGAACAGTTTGTAAGAGTTATAATGTTTAATTGGTCAATGATTTCTTTCATTATATTTTATGCAATATTTAGCATGAGTTGCTAAGCACCTTTTGTGCTAGCCTAGTTATATATTTATTATTGTAATTATGCATGTTTTTGTAGTTTAATTGTTGTTTATTTGGATATCTTATTTGCTTGTTGATTGATCCCCGCATTTTGGTAGTGTTGAGGCTAGTGTAGATCCCTTTAAGCTATTTAGTAGGCTTAAGCCGTTTAAAGGTAGTTTATTAGGATACCAGGAATAGGGTTGCATCTGTTCTTAGTGTAAGTGATTGACGTATTACCGTCTGCATTGGATTAGGTACTTATAAAGCGCGGGAAATCCTTTTAAGAGTGTTTAGTTCCGAGTAGTGGGAATGTCGACACTTAAACAGGTCTTTAGGATAGTTGGGGGGTTTAATGACTATGAACTAGATACCCGACTACCATGAACAACGGGGTTGAGATCATAAGAATTATAGGTTAGTTTGCGACTACAAATCGAACCTAGCAATATTAGAACCATCATAATAAACGATAATTAGACATTGCACTAGGAAACATCATATTCTCAATAATAAGGAAATAGCTAGGCTAGTACTTTTTTCTACCTTGAATTAATCTCTAATTTTACTTTCAGTATTTATTTTACTTGCATTTCTCAAAATCAAATCAAACCTGCTTTTACAATTCAAATTATTAACTAACACTTAGCTCTTAGGATGACCTCGGATTTACCAATCCTACACACACACAATCGGGTTCTTTGCCCGTTAGTATGTTTGTAGACCATGGGTGAACGAGTTTTATAAATATTAAAACTTGGTAATTAGTTAAACATAACACATACCAAGTTTTTGGCGCCGCTACGAGGGAGCTAAAAATCAGTTTTAATTTGAATTGCTATAATAATTGTGCATTTAAATTTTCTCTTATACTTTTTGTTTTTGATTACTAATTTTGTTTGTTGTAAGTTTTAGGTAGCATAATGGGTGAAGTTGACATCGACACACTCACCATGGAGTAGTACTTGGCATTGCCCAGAGGTAACCAGGCACCGGGCATGGTTAAACCTGCTATTGGAAACAATGTCAACATCAAGATCAAGACTCAGTTCACGAGAGAGCTAAGGGATGACATATTCTCAAGAAACAAGAATGATGATGCTCATGAACACATGGAGAAAGTTTTGGACATTATTAGCCTCTTCAACATACCAGGAGTTACTCATGACGCTGTTAAGCTGCACGTATTCCATATAACACTCACCAGAGCTGCAAAGAGATGGTTTGACATGATACCTTCGAGAATGATCAACACTTAGGATCTACTATAGAAAGCCTTCATCTAGAGGCATTGCCCACCATCTAAAACTACAAAACAGCTTAAAGAGATCCATGAATTCAAGCAGGAAAGCGATGAGGCATTATACCAAGCTTGGGAAAGGTATAGTGACCTTCTCTACAAATGTTCAACACACGACCTGAATAGCCAACAGAAAGTGAATGTATTCTATAAGGAGCTAGACACTACTACTCTCTATTTGCTTGATTCCTAAGGGCCGATCCTTGACATGACACCAGCTTGAGCTTTGGATTTAATTCAAACACTGGAAGATCACTTACAAAAATGACATAACGGGTCTAGGATGACAAGCAGTGGTAGCGCAGATGGAATTACTGCTTTCATAAGCAAACTGGATAGTCTTGGAAGAGACATGATGAAGTTGATAGAAAATGTGCATGCTATCCAGGTTGGTTGCGGAATTTATGGAGGAACTCATCTTGACAAAGAATGCTCGCTCAACAAAGAAGTTAAGGGAGTTAAAGAAGTTAAGTATGGATAATTTGGAAGATCTTTTCCAAATAATAGTGGAAACGGGGCCAAGTATCGTGTAGGTCCACCGGGATATTATACACGTGTGTAAAATCGCCCACCCTTTGGTGAGAGGAAACCAAGCCTTGATGAGCTCATCAACAAGAACATTAAGGAATCGACTAAGAGAATGAAGGGCCATCAAGAGTCTTGCCATGCCAACGACCCTCAAAGTAATTGAACCCAGGAAGTTTCACTCTTCCTTGTACCATTAGTAGTTTAAATATGTATGCATTGGTAGACTTAGGTGTTAGTGTCAATATCATGACATACTCGATGTTTAAAAGTTTAAAACTAACTAATCTTAAGAAAACAAGTATGTTAGTTTAAATGGCCGATATGTCAAAAAAGGCACCTATGAGAATAGTGGAAAATGTTATTGTAAAAATTGATAAGTTTGTGTTCCCTTATTATTTAATGGTTATTGATATGTTAGGAGATCCTAATGAGACTACGATATTAGGTAGACCATTCTTAGCCACTATTCATGCTCGAATAAATGTTTTGCATGGGGAAATTTCGTTAGGAACAGGGGAGGATAATATTTTGTTTGATATGAGTGGAAATGCATCACCCGACTATACCTATCGAAAATGTTTGCATGGTTAATTCCACCTAAGAGGAAGAGTCATTTAATCCTTTTGAATTAAGTGAAGATTTATTCTCTTATGACTCCCCCTTATGTTTAGAATATGAAAAATATAACCACTTGCATTATACTAATGCATGCAACAAAGATACCTTTATTTGTGATGATGATGTGTCAGAACTACTTAAAGGACGCAGAGGAAAGACATAGATGGTTGAACCAGGAACGACAACCTAGAAATTGCATTTTTGTAAGCCTAGTCGGGTAACATGTAAATTTTTGCCTACTTGTCACCTAAATTTGAAAGATTGCAATAAAGGAGATTCAATTTATGGGATGGTTGAACACGGTGTCCTCAAGTAATGGTACTGTTATTGTGATGACGAGAGACGGAACATTAAGGGCAAGGAAATGTTATTTTCAATTTTCTTAAGATAAGATATGGGAATAGTAAAATTGATGACACAACTAGGGAAATGAGATACAACGAATGGTTTGCGTAAAATAACAAACACCTAAACAATTCTACTGGCTACACAAGAGGATACACCACACAAATAACTACGGCGCAACCCTATGATAGAAGTTACGTCGTTGTTTTGCCTCATAAAGCAAAACCAGAACTTCACGAGGATCCAGCTTTGAAACTGAACTCGAATTTTCCTGACTTTACTCAAAAAGTTTAGAATAAACCCTGACCGAGAGACTATTTATTTAAAGAATGGTTAAAGGTCAAATTCAGGCACACAAATGTTGATAAGTCATTGAAGAATTTTATGCTCAACGATTAGGTTCTTGACATCTTCAAATTAGAATCTAACTCTTTAAAGATAAGCGATGACCCATATTTAAGGGATTTATAGGAACATAGTTCGGAATTCGAAAACGAGTTGATGCGTGTTTTAAAAGCTTTAAATTTATAAGACTAGAAATACTAGTGTTGACTAAAAACACAACACGGGTAAATATACCCTTTCGTGTATAGTATAGCTTAGGTAAATCCAGGCCATCCCAAGAGAATTAAAGTTTTCTCAGAATGTTTGTAGAAACTAGAGGGGGGAGGGGTTGAATAGTTTACTGTTTAATTAGCGTTTTAAAAGTTTGCTTTAAAAATTAATTAAATTCAATTTGTATGTTTCAATCAGCCAAAAATATGAAACAACAATAGATCTATCTACTCATAATCATAATATAAACAATGAAAGATATACAAAACACAATAAAAGAGATAAGGGAAAGAACGATCAAACCACAACACTAAGTTTTATAGTGGTTCGGTGATATGTGAGAAATCAAATATCGTTATTATATCCAAAATGGCCTTTAAATGATTAAAATATGCAAAAATATGCTTGTATTGGTGTATTTTGTTGTTTGTGAATGTGTAGGTACGGATAATGCAAATATCATAAGAAAACGGTCTAAACCGGACAAACACGGACACGAGATCGGAAATAGTGCAAAAGAGCCGGAAGATTGCTATCAATGGTCAACAAAGTCAACCCTTGGTCAACATTGGTCAACCACAAAAAGACAAAATCCTCAAAATACCCTAAATGTTAAACCTAATTTCACCAAAAGTCCCTAAACCCTAACACCGTTATCTCTTTTATACTTAAGAAATAACGGTCGTAATCTCCTTATAATAAACCAAGCCCTTTTCACCCGGCCCAATTCCATTTCTTTTATCCCGGGCCCAAGTCAACTCTCACATGCCCTATGGTCAAACAAACAGTTAAAAGAAAGAAAAAGGTGCGAGTTTCCTTTTTACTATTCATCATCATCTTCGTGTTACCCTGAGTTAAAATCAAAGGGTTAATTCAAATTAATGATATGGCCCAACAATTCAAGTGACAAGGTACGATGTGGCAGAGTTAGACGTCACAAAAGCTCCTTATTGGTCCAAGTGCACAAGAAAGGACACGCGGATATATGAAAGAAACACTCTAATGATTAAGATTTTGCACTAAATCTAGTGCAAAAGAAGCACAAAGGGGTCTGACACACGAAATGCCACGTTGGCAATCCGTGTGCTCATCAAATCAATCCAACGGTTGATAATATGGATCCAATGATTAGAATAATTCAAGGGCCAAGATCAAGGGAGCGTCTAAC
>BQNB010092544.1:3353-26590 GCA_026074375.1 Tanacetum coccineum | reverse complement strand
AATTTCAGTTGAAGAAGATATATAACCAAACAAGCAAGATAACCTGTGCGTTGCGGTGGGACATAATTTTTTGCGAATCGATTTCGAATGAATATTGAGTGGGAATGTGTCCGCGTGTTGCGGCGGGGCTGACTTGTATGCAACGCATGTATATTATGAAGGATGGTGAAACTTTGTGTGTCAATTCCATTAATCATAAATTATAATTTATGGGGGTAGAAGGATAAATGGATAGACACTGATCAATGATTGACTAGATAATGATTGACAACTAGGCTAATCATGATTGACAACTAATGGGAGACACGTGGGATAAGAATGACAGCTAATACTCCCCCGTAGTTTGAACGGGATGCTTCTCGACGGACAAAATGGAACATAAGTTGAAAGTCTCTTCTTCTTCTTCTATCATCTTCTTCGTTGTTTGTTTGAGCGGAAACATAATTGTGTTTAGTGGCATAGTGGTTTATTGCTTGTGGCTTCCTCCTTTGCATGACGTTTATTTTTTACGTCATGGATTTTTGCCTTTAGGTAGAAGCGACAATTTATCAACCAACTATTTTCAAAAACTACAATTATCTCCGCTACATAAGTTGAAAAGCGCTACTGGTGTTATCATCTTCGTTGTTGTTTGTTGAGACGGAAGACTAATTGCATTCGCCGGCATAGTTGTTTTGCTGCTTGCGGTATCCTCCTTTGAGTGGCTTGCTTTGCCTTTAGGTAGGAGCGCAAATTTTTGACCAACTATTTTTGAAAAATGACAATGATCTCCGATGTTAAAACAAAAAGTTAAAGATAAGTTTTGTTGATTGATGACTTGCGATTTCAACTAGTGCCGTTTCGAAGAGATATCAACATTTTCAAGGGGGCCAAGCATACGAGTCACTTGATTTACTTGTATTACAGCTAATAAGATAATAGAAAAAGGTACGTTTGGGATCCCTCCGAATCATCGGCGAGTTGTCGATGACCGAAGGACAACTATTTTGTGATGAAGGTTAAGGTTTTTGGTGTTTTAAGGATCTTTCTAGCCAGGGTCACGAAAAGTATGAACATGAGAGCAAGGAAGCGGTGAAGTAGTGGTAACATGACAATTCATACGTTCAAGCGGTTTAAAAATGCCAGCTTTAGCGCGAGTGACCATGGGATGGGTAGGCATGGTTTGTGATGAATTATTTATGGGAATTAGAGTATGGCTATCTACCATTTGGGCATGTGATTGTGTTTGGGCCGAAGTTGGAATTGGTGTTGAGCTATGAGATGGATGGGTATCGGGTTGTAGTGGGATTGATGTTGAGTTATGAGATGGAGGGGTATCTAGTTGTGGTGGGTTGGTTGGAGGGGTTGTAGGATGGGGCGTAATTGGGATGTTTGGTTCATCCATGTGTTGGACAAATGGTTCAGTTGTGGGTACATTGGACGTAGTCTGTATAGGTGGTAAAATAAAATCGTATGTTGGTTTAGTAGAAGACGTGAAATTTCCAAACGAAAAAATGTATTCATCAAACCGCACGTGTCTCGAAATAATTATTTTATTGGTAACTAAGTCGAGACACCGATAACCACAATGATTGGCGGGGTAACCAAGAAAGATGCAAGGTGTGAAACGTGGTTCTAGTTTATGTGCAACATCAACGTGAGGATAACAAAGACATCTAAACACACGCAAATGTTCATATGTGGGGGTTTGGTTATAGAGTTTGGTGAATGATATTTCATTATTAATGGCGGTAGAAGGTAATATATTTAAAAGGTGAGCGGCCATATTCAGAGCTTCCACCCAATAAAATGGAGGTATGTGAGCTTGAAAAGTAATGTGAGGATAAGGTTATTAATAGTGCGAAGCATACGTTCGGATTTGCCATTATGTTGCGAAGTACGAGGCAAGAAAACCGAAATTGTATGCCATTTTGGCAAAAAAGGTCATGAAAACGGGTGTTGTCATATTCACCCCCATGGTCACACTGCAAAGCCTTGATGTTAACATTGAATTGTTTATTGGCATAAGCACGAAAGGCAACAAAATTATCAAACAAATCATATTTTTTTATGCAAAGGGTAGACTCATACAAAGTGCGAAAAATGATCTAAGAAAATAGCATAATATTTAATTTTACTTTCACTCGGAATTGGGAAAGTCCATATATCCGAGTGAATAATTTCAAACACGGACTTAACAGAAGACGCAGAACTATAAAACTGAAGCTTAACATGTTTACCTAATTGACACACATGACACAAAACGGGCAACTTTGATTTATTACATGAAATTAAATTACTTGACTCTAAATGACGAAGCACATCGTCCCCGGAATGATCGAGGCGTCTGTGCCATGTAGTGGAACTAAAGGAAAGCAAAACAACTGGAGTTTGTAACGGAGGTTATTGAGTGATCGGGTAAAGGTCGCCCCGTACTATCACAATGAAAAAGAATCTTTTGGGGCTGGTAATCCTTTACACAAAAACCATAAGTATCAAATTCAACAGAAACATCATTATCACGGGTAAATTTACGAACATAAATCAAATTCTTAATGATGTGAGGTATGACAAGAATATGATTCAGATGAAGAGGCTTATAAGATGTATGCAAGAATCTATGTCCGGTGTGAGTGACTGGAATAGAGTTACCATTACCAACAAATACAGATGGATAAATGCTCGAATTACTAGAGAAACGTGGGTTCTTGTACCCCGTCCAGCTAACGTTAATGTGGTTCGTTCTATGCGGCTTTTCAAACATAAATTTAATGCATATGGCTCATTAAGCAGGTATAAGGCCTGTCTTGTTGCAAACGGACGCAGTCAACAACAGGGTATTGATTATGACGAGACATTTAGTCTGGTGGTTAAACCGGCTACCATTCGTACTGTTTTGAGTCTTGCAGTTTCTCATGACTGGCCCATTCATCAACTTGATGTAAATAATGCTTTTCTTCATGGTCACTTATCTGAGACTGTTTATATGCATCAACCTCGTGGGTTTGTTGATCCTAACAAACCTAATTATGTTTGTCATTTGCAGCGATCTTTGTATGGGCTTAAGCAAGCCTCGCGTGCTTGATTTTAGCGCTTTGCTAGTTATGCTACACGAGTTGGTTTTCAGCATAGTAAAACTGACTCCTCTTTATTTGTCTTTTATCGAGGATCTGACATTACTTATTTGCTACTTTATGTGGATGATATTATTCTTACAGCATCGTCTTCAGCATTTTTACAGTGGATCATTGCTTCCCTCCACAGTGAGTTCGCTATGACGGATCTTGGTTCACTTAATTATTTTCTTGGTATTTCTGCTTAGCGATCGGCATCTGGCTTGTTTTTGTCTCAATCAAAATTTGCAGAGGAAATTCTTGAGCGAGCTCACATTCAAAATTGTAACCCGTGCCGGACCCCTGTTGATACAGAGTCCAAGCTTGGTTCTGATGGTGACCCTGTCAGCGACCCAACCTTATATCGTAGCCTTGCTGGTGCTCTTTAGTATCTTACCTTTACGTGCCCAGACTTATCTTATGTTGTCCAGCAGATCTGTCTTTATATGCATGACCCTCGTGATCCGCACTTTACTGCTTTGAAGCGTATTCTTCGCTATGTTCGTGGTACTCTTGATTATGGTCTACAGCTTCATGTATCATCTACTACTCAGCTTAGTGCGTATACTGATGTTGATTGGGCTAGCTGCCCTCTTACCCTTCGGTCCACATCTGGGTATTGTGTGTTTTTTGGCGACAATCTTTTATCATGGTCTGCAAAACGTCAGATTACCTTGTCTCGTTCCAGTGTTGAAGCTGAATATCGTGGAGTAGCGAATGTGGTTGCAGAAACGGCTTGGATCCGCAATTTATTATGCGAGTTTCATACTTCGTTGTTTACTGCTACTCTTGTTTATTGTGATAATGTAAGTGCAGTCTATTTGTCTACTGATCCTGTTCAGCACCAGCGTACCAAACATATAGAGATTGATATTTATTTTGTTCGTGACTATGTTGCTTCGGGACAAGTTCGTGTTCTTCATGTTCCCTCGCAGTTTCAATATGCGGATATTTTTACAAAAGGATTGCCTACTACGCTATTTCTCGAGTTTCGATCCAGTTTGAACGTTCGAAGACCTCCCGCTCACACTACTGGGGAGTATTAGCTGTACATTATCATCCTATTATGTGTCATCCTTATCCATCGATATTATCCTATTAGATATCATTCTTAGTTGGCATTCTTATTGGTTATCCACTTTGATGTATGTATATAAGGATTGCTTTTTGATCAATAAAGATTCATGGAGAATTAACCTAATCGAATAATTTCATCTACATTAGCTTCAGTTGTTGCAGTTCAAACAAAATCGGATCGATTCTTGAATTTTAGAACTAGAGGTTTTTGTCCCTTTTCTTTTTTCGATAAAACTCAAGTGTTTCACGTTGCAGTTCTTAACTGCATCTACAATTAATGCAAAACTTTTTTAATCAATTTGTTTGTTTCACAATTAATGCACAACTCATTTATTGGTAATTATGGCTATTAACGAACCAAACGTTCAGTGAACATTTCATGAACCGTTCGGTAAAAAGTTCGTTTATTTATTAAATGAACGAACATGAACAACATTTTACGTTCGTTTATTTAAATGAACGAACATGAACAAAAGTCTCATCCGTTCATTTATGTCGTGAACGTTCGATTATTCGTTCGTTTATGATCATATATTTGTTTATGTTCGTCTATCACATATTTTTATTATATAGTTTTAAAATTGATTTACTTAAACAAAACAACACTTATGAAACACAATGTTGTGTATATTTTTGTAAATTTTATGTTTATTTATGTTCGTTCGTTTATGCTCGCTCGTTTATGTTCGTTTAGTGTCTTGATGAACGAACATAAACAACATTATTTCCTAATAAACGAACTTGAAAAAGGAAATTCGTTCGTTTAAGCGATCGTGTTCGTTTATTTGTCCGGCTAAAATTAAACGAACAAACATGAACAAGGCTCCGTTCGGTTCGTTTACAGCTCTAATGGTAATAGATTTTTGATTTTTCTATCAAAAACTTGATGGTTTACAAGTCTTTCTCAAAAAGTCATCCTAAAAGTCTATCTCCCAATGCATCAAATGATACCAATAGCTTTTCTAAATACTACATCCGTCTCATTTTTATTGTCTACGTTTTCTTTTTGGGATATTTCAATTTAATTGTCCACTACTAAAAATAAATAGGGAAGTTTAGTCAATTTTACTACATTACCTTTGTTTAAAATTATTATTACAAAATTTAAAGAAGATTTTAATTAATTAGGTAAGGGTAAAATTGTCATTATATTAAAAAGTAAGAAAAAGAAAACAGTAATAAATGCACTTTTCTTAAACTGTGTGTTTTTTGTTGGGAAACAATAATTTTGGGACGGATGGAGTAGTAAAAAGTTTTTGTAAAACTCTTGCATTGTGGATGCTTTTAGCTTCGTCCCAACCCATTGGTCGCACTTCCGAACCTCTTTCTCACAATCATCCGCTTCTTCGTTCAAATTCAAACCACCATTCGTTGAATCTGATGTGTCGTGTGAGGTGGTTTCGGATGTCTTGAATTTTTTGCTACAATTTTTTTGTTGCTTGTAAAATAAATGCATCTCAACCTTTTCTTTTTTAATAAACAGCCAAAGGTCACATTTTTGCGTCGTTGTACTGTTTTTCCTTCTTCCCAACTCGGTCGAGTTTGAGACCATATTCTCATTTTTCTCTTTGGGGGACACGTCGTCGGAGACCATCTTCGATAAGAGGGGCACGTCGGCTTTGCTCGACCGACTTGATCGACACCCTCTATTGTGTCCAGTCTAACATTTCCTTGTGTTTTCATTTTGTTGTGATTCTTAATTCAAATCTTGAGAACACACATGGAAGTATAAACCACAAGCAAAGCCAAATTGGAAGTCAAAATTATATGGGTCGAAAGTTGATGGAAAAGTCAAAATCAAACTAAACTAGAAAGATGTTTTCCACATGACGTACCCAACGCTACATGTTTCATCACACGCCTCTTGTTTGTTTTTGTTTTTTTCGTTATAGTATAATGTTTTGAGTTTAGGCGTAACTTTTTATAACAAGATTAAAAATGTTACCTTCCCCCCCCCCTCCCGTCCACATAACCACACCCCCTGGCGTCCCCCCCCCCCCCCCCCCTCCCCCAGCCCCCCCTCCCCCCCCCCCGGCGTTAGGGGGTGTTTCTTTTTTGCTTAATTTTCTATATGGAAATTTTTTTTAATGCAACCAGGAAAAATATTGTTTTTTTTTTGTTTAATACGAAAGTAAATCCTGTTTCTAAAAGGGTGCTAAAAAGAAGGTTGTTTCCATCCAGGATCCTGTATCACAAATTTACCCACACATTTCTTTTTTCTCCTAACATAACCCACTTGTTTTTAACATCTTCGGCTCTACCACACCTACTTCCCATGGCAACTAACATACCACTCTAATCCGCTGCCTTACTCCTTATGCTAACTATTGAATTGTCGTCTCTACTCTTTTGATCCCTCCAACATGTTTTTTTATGTCGTCTTCATTACCTTATCTTTGTATATGTATAAAACTACATAAAAGTTACGAGTTTTTTTCCTTTAAATTTCCTATTTAGATGGACTTGTTTTAAGTTTTTGGAAATTTGTAGTAATTGAAGTTTGATTATGTATCATTTATACTTGATTTTTGATTTTTTTTTTGTTTTCAATACGAGATCATTGTTCTATTTGTGATTTTAAAAACAAAGGTTAATCAGCCATTTAGGTTTTTGAGATTCTCATTCAGGATAAAAAAGAAACAGGATATTTTCCGACAGGATTATTTTCAGACATGATTATTAATGTAAACAGAAACTATTTCCAGACAGAAAAAAAAGAAACAACCCCTTAGTCTGATTACCTAACAAACTACATAATTGGAAACACTAATCTATACTACTTATAAAGAGAATTTATGATTCTCTTGAAAGTTAAAAAACTGCTAAAATAAGAAATGTTGAAAAATTTAATACATGAAATCTTGCTATTTTAGGGTTTAGAGTTTATAAACAAGTAATGCTAATGTTTTAAAAACGTAACATTTAAGTAATATAATTGCTCATTTAATGCTAATGTTTTAAAAACGTAAATAACATTGATCATACATTAAAACCGTAAATAACATTGAAGTAATATAACGAGAGGGCACACTGCCCGCGCGTTGCGGCGGGGTTAGCTTAATGTCAAAAGGTGTGTTTAGCTTTTTTAGTAGTGAAGTTTTGAATATATTTTTTTGCGCTGGCTTAGTATTTCCAGTTTTAGCTTAATATTTGCCCAATTCTTCGTCATTACAGAGTCTATATTTTTTTGTTCTATATACATGGACTTTAAAACATAGTACCCAAATACACCAGCCCAATAAAGAAGTTCAGTAAGGAAAAACTCAGGCCCTAGCTATTTTGTCCCCATTCGTAATGGGGATTAGGAGTATATAAATTGCTCATTAAATGACTTCATTTAATGTGTTCATGTAACCACTAATTTTTATAATTATGAAGACTAATTATGGTAGAAATTAATAGGAGCATTAATTTTCATTGACTATAGTTTGGGTAAATCCCTATAAATAGGGACCACAATTACATTGAAAAACACACAGAAACATAAACACTTATTCTTCTCAATATTCAGCTCCATCACATTCAAACTTTTTTGCTTTCGTTTTGATTCTCAGTTTTAGATATCATGTTATGAGTATCATCGTAAACAACTTCTATCATGTTTTCATACTAATTTATTCATATTTCTGTAGGTTGGTACATTGGCTATGATTAAATCTTTAAAAAAGGTATGCCTCATTTTCTTAAAACCCTAATGATGAAAGTATGTTATATTTTTTAGACTGTGTATATATATGTTGATTTCTTTGTAGCCTTTCATAGCGGGTTTAATGAATCCTGTAAACTCAACTCCCCCTCCAACTCCACCACTACACCACCATTCACCTCCACCAACGAGACCATCAATGATTGTAACCCCATCAACACCGAAACCCACCATCACCAAACCCCTCTACCATCGAATGCCGCCACTATTGTAAGCTATAAAGTAAAAGGTGTAGCTAATCCATGAGTGAAAAAGTAAAAAAAAAAACCAACAAATTATATGTTGTGCTATTTGAGTTTTCATGATCTTGACTTTATCAAAGATTCATATATTCATATATAATTTTATTTTATTTTTTATTTTTATTTGTGACTCGGGTTTAAATAAAGAAGGTAAAAGGAGGAAATAAATATTGTGATTTTATCTATCTATACTTCTATACTGGATATTGCTACAATTCTTGAATGAATGTAAAAAGTAAAAACTAAATGTATTTTAGGAATGAATGAAAACTGAATTTTATTATATGAAACACAATAAATTGTAACAACATTTGAATAATAAATTCAGTCATCAATACCATTATAACATTATAATAGCCTATGTAATTTTTCATTGTAACGGCCTTCAATAATTATTAAAAAGTGTAACTGTTAAAAATCATTAATATCGATAATGATTATTAAAAATGTGTAACCGCATCCACAATATAAATCCACAAAAACCATTTCATATATCCCCACACAAATATTATTTTACAACAAAAAAATAATCTCTCAATATACCTTCACTTTCACTTCTCAACTATTATGAGTACTTTCTGCAGATATTCTTTATATTTTTGTTAGAAAAACGCTTATTTTGAACGTTATAAGAAATATTTACCACAATATCGCATATCATTAATTATCTGCAGCTAGAAATTATCGATGCTATGCACGGGTACTCGTCTAGTCTATATATAAAGCAAATTAGACACTATCTCTTCATTTAATGCCCAAAAAAATTAAATAATCCAAGTTATGAAGCATAATGTACAATCTTTAAATGCAACATTTCACTACAAAATCAACTACATATAAATATTAAAGCAAAATGTACAACATTTATTCTTTCATGCATATGTTACAAGTATAAACTAATTAAATACATTAATTAATGTTATTTTTAAAACACTTTTAAAATGAAAAATACATATATTAAAGCAAAATGTACAACATTTATTCCTCCACACATATGTTAAAAGTATAAACTATTTAAATACACTAATTAATGTTACTTTTAAAACACCATAAAATGAAAAATACATGTTATTATACACATTGTACAAACTAATAAAACATACAAAGTTTAAAACAATTTATATGCTAACCGGACCAACGGGTTCAACCAGAAATCGGAGTTGCCACCGGTTTGGCTAGCCAATAAAATCCGTCCGAAAATGAGACGGAGATGACCGGTCGAAACCGGTAAAAACAGGTGAATCGGGTCTAACTGAGATCACTTTTTCATTCTCTGATTAATCAGTTCGTTATTTTGTTGAACCCGCCACTGCAACACGCGGTTACCCTACTATGTTTCATTAACATGAAATGAAAAACACACTTTCAAGTTTTTAAAGACTTGTGATATCTCACTTTGAGATGCCCACTGTTCTTAAGTCTGCAACTAATTGTAATAATGAGGTTAGTTGACGAATTAATTCCAAATTCGAAAAATCTTATTATTTTACATTTTGTTAAATTTTTAGTCATTTTTTAATTTGGATAATAGATGTCAACGAG
This sequence comes from Tanacetum coccineum, assembly GCA_026074375.1. Taxonomy (NCBI): domain Eukaryota; kingdom Viridiplantae; phylum Streptophyta; class Magnoliopsida; order Asterales; family Asteraceae; genus Tanacetum; species Tanacetum coccineum. The sequence goes on along the minus strand of BQNB010092544.1, from coordinate 16,931 downwards.
TTGAAATTTAGCTCGTGCGTTGCGGCGGGACAGCACGGTTTATGAAGCCTTAAAGAAAGGTTATCATATTTTTTTTATATTTTTTTAAAAGAATGTGTAGTGAATTTTAATATTTTTTATACGATCGTACGGACGTTTAAAGCGTATCAATATTAGACTCGTTTTGGTCGTAATTTAAAAGCGTTGTATTTTTCATTACAAGTGCGCCATACGTTTGCCACATATTGAGAAAGAAAACTTGTTGTATAAAAAAACGTAATTAGTGAGAATCTGAGGGCCTTTATTGTCATTTTTTACTAATTTTTTATCGATACAAAACAGTGTACTATTTTTTTAAATGTTGATAATTAAGTAAAAAAAAGTTATAAGCTCAACAAATAGAATGCACTTTGATGAGCTACTTAAAACCATGTGTACCATATGCAAAAAGATTTCAGAAAAAGATGAGACTATACGATCTTTGTCGATCCATAATTAGTGTCGTACGTAAGCGAATGGAGGCCTTGCGTGAAAATTTATACGATAACTAAATACGATGTTCAAAATATATTATACCAACTATGGAAACAAAAATTATAATGTTTTGATAATCTATCTTAAGTTTTAACAAAAAATTAACAACATAAGATTATACAACGGGTATATATTTTGGGGCTTTTAAAATCTGAGACATTGGGTATGTTTGGCAAAATGGGCTGGGGCTGGGGCTGGGGCTTGTGTTGGGGCTGGAGCTGGGGCTGGGGCTTATATTATAAGCCAAAATTAAAATTTGTATTTTTTTAAACTTGTTTGGCAAATGGGCTGGGGTTTATTATTGCAAAATTACTAAAAAGGACACAATTAATTTTTTTTGGGTATATGTTAGATATTTTTGTGGGTATATAAGTAATTTATGATTCAAAAGCCCCGGGCTAAAGTTTTTAGCCCTTATTATAAGGCTTATTTTATAAGCCGGCTTATTTTAAAAGCCCTTTTATAAGCCCGCGTGACAAACGAGACTTATTTTATAAGCCGACTTATTTTAAAAGCCCAAGCCCCCATAAGCCTCTAAAAGCCCCTATCCAAACACAGCCATTGTGCGATAACACACCTCGCACGTCATCATATACGGTCATTTAGATAAATATATGAATTATGAACCATCATCTATCTAGTGGGCTTGATACTTATTTGAACCATGAACCATGGTTGATTGGTGAGACTAACCACATTAAAAAGAGCAAGAAATGTCAAGAATCCAAACTACTTCCAACTACCAACCAACGCGGTATTTCCATGTGCTACACATAATCACATGTGTCCAATTCCCGATAAACGATCACTAAAGTTATCAAAACTATATTATATCATCATCCTTTAGCTATTGGCCCATATTTTGATAATTGCAATCCTCTAATTTAGAATTCATTTAACCACCAACCAAATTAATAGTTAACAAATTGCCAGATAAAGGATTCTATGTTGCATAGTTTTTGGTTTCTCCCACAGCAGTTGATACAGTTATATTAGTCGTATGTATTTTAGTTGAAAGAATGCAAGACTAGTGGTAATAATTGTGACCAACATCACCGCTATTAGCGTAACATTAACAGCATTAACATCACCATTAATACAGTGTAATAAAACAACCAACATCACTATCAAAGTTTACTTCACTTCTACATAACTATATTCATAGAAAGCAATATTAAACACTCACAACAAACATAAGAAGTTGGTCGTCCCCAAGACCGACTTCTCCCTTTTCTTCACTCAAGAAGCATCGTTATGAGATGCGTGTAATATGTAGCACGCGTCGTTATGAGATGCGTGTAATATCTAACGTGTTCGCGTATGACATCTGTATATGAGATATGTAAAGTAAATTAAAGTTGGGGATAATTCCATATATATATCTAATCTAAACATCAAAATGTCATATTTACCCAAAATACATGTTTTGAATGCATAATGTATAATGTATTTAAAGCATGTTTTAGATAAATATGAAATTATAGTGTTTTACTTGGTTATATATGGTAAAGTTTTTACATCAAAGTTTATTCTCTTGTGGCTACCTTTCTAGAAACATATTCTATTGCGGCTAGAATTGAAATTGATTTGTAGTATACCATTAATATTTGACGTGTACATCATGAAACCATACTGATGTTAGTACACATCTAAAGGTTCAAAATCAAAATCCAATTCCAAAATAAAAACTTTACATAACTTTGAAAACTCCATTTAACGGTTTAAACTTTCTTTTTAGTATTGTAGGGCTGAGCATAAGATCACGGACCGCACCGAACCTGACCACAACATATTTCGGTCCGGTCCTCGATCCATCATTTTTCTCATATTCGGTATTCGTTCCGGTCCGATTCGGTCTTACACAAAACCAGCAATTATACTTTGTTGGACCGAACTAGACCGACCCGGACATGGATCAACCATTTCGGTCCGGTGTTTTGGACAAAATTGGTTTTCGATCCGGTCCGATCTTAATCGATTCGGTCCGATTTCTGAACCGTAATCAACCCTATAGTATTGTAAAAAGATAACATACGCTAAATAAACGTTATATGTGCCATTTTCAGGATTTGTGGTCTCGACGAGTTGCTCCACTTACTAGACTTGTCAATTTTCATTGTTGATTAGCATGAATTTCTTTGTTGCTACTATCTAAAGTGACAACAAGTTTTATGCCAAATTTTGAATTCTAGACGTTTTTGTTCTCTTCTGATTTTTTACTTGAAAAATAATACATTTTCCTTTGTTACGGTTCACAAGTTTTTAAATTTTCCAAAAATTGCACATTTTCATTTGCTGAAGAGGGGCCCCCTTAAATGGTGTCGAGTATTCACATCCTATTATCCAAATACACTTTTTTCTCAAACAAAATTTACTCTCTATTAACGTTTTTATCCATATTTTACAAGTTAATTTATTGTGTGTTGCCTAATATAAAAGTGACATGTTGCTAAATATGGTTGAAAGTTGGGCCCATTCGAGTTATTGATTGGATAAGGAATCATCCAGCTCAAATCCAGCACTTCTAGACTCTTTTTTCGTTTCGGTGGAAAGTCCTAGAAAAATAGTCTTATATTTATTACCATATTTTACCCTCGTTTATTACTTTTTTCCATATTCAAACAACTTATTAATTAGCCATTCTCTATCAAGTCATTATCATCATATCCACTATTCCCTTTTGGCCTTTGCAATCAAATCTTTTTCATCACATAATCCTAACCTCCATGAGAGATGACTCTAGAAACCATGTGTTAGTGACATACTTGGATTTTAGGATGATTTTATCATGTCATGTATTTATCATCGACATGAACGGATTCGGTGAAAAAAAAACCTAAATAAAAAAAAAAGATTTTTGAACATATATTTCAAATAAGAAAAAAGAACTTAGAAAGAAATGAATCTATTTTTATAGGTGAATCTGGTTACAATTACTTCTCATTTTATTAACATGTGTTTGTATATTGTTGAACTACAAAAAGAAACACGTAATATGTATGTACATAGTCATCGTTTTCGCATTAGTCCACCGTTAACATGTACGTATGATTCAAATGTCATGACTAGATATTCAAAATGAAATACCTTATCGATAAGTTTACCGTTGTTTAGTAGACGTTGATATTCCGTTGATGACATATTGTCTTACGAGCTCAACGGTAGGTGTTAGGAGAATTAAATGCCTTTGTCGAGTTTGTTGTTCGGCCATTGTTTGACATGTATTTCGTAATTCGGGCGTGCATCACGACTTTACGCATCATAGCCTTGTACATTTAATACCCTCGATCTGTAAAGGGCTAGCGAGTAGGACGTTAATATAAGCCATAAAAGGGTCGTTATATTACACAATTACTATTAAGTTTGGTTCATATTTAAGTAGCGGTTGTTCTAGCTTCCATTAAATTATTTTGAAGTGAATGCAGTGTATTTTTATGACATTTTACTACTTTAACAATTGAATATATGATTAGTTATTGCTAACTTGTTTAACAATTTGAAGCGCAAATAAGCTAACTTTAATAACTTTAGTTTGGCTCAAATAAAACCTAGTTAAGGCATGTTTGGTGAAACAAAGCGGTAAGTAGTATCAGTTAATATTAGCAGTTGGTAGTAACTGTTTGCTTAAACAAATCGTTTGATGACGTACTTGTAGCTCTAATAGTTTAAAATGATGTAAAATGACATATATATATGTTTGGTACTAAGCATTTGAAAGCGTTTTGAAGCAACTAACGACAATTGACTAGCGGTTTAAATATAATGCTTGTTTGGCAACGAGCAACTAGCGGTTGAATCGTGTGTAACCGCTTTTATTCAAACGCTTAATCAAAGAGCATTTATATCTAGCCGCCAGCGTTTTGGCTCTCAAATTAAATATATGCCCATTTTATTTATTTAAAGAATTTTTATGTTAATGTGTATATGTCTTTTTACGTCATTTCACACTTTATAATTACAGCTACAATTATGTTACCAATTTTTTTTAACAAACAGCTACCGCTAAATGCTTACTGCTTCTGTTACCGCTTACTGTTGCTGCTAGTGTTACGTTTCGCCAAACATAACTTAAAACAAAATCTGATTAAATAAATTTGAGGGTATATATATGTAATTTAATAAGCATGACGCTAGCAGCAAGATTCTAATGCATCCTCAAGAAGCGTTTTGAATAGAGTAGTTATACAAGATGCAAATGCTAATTGCTTGTTGCCAAACAAGCTCTGGGTTTAAAACGTTGGTTGCTAGTTGATGGTTGCTAAAAAACGTTTTAAAATGCTTGCTGCCAAACATGACGTTAGTCACGAGCGGCTTAAAAGAAAATCCTTATCACGAGCGGCTGATGGGAATCCAAAGGTAACGGCTAATAAGGCTAATATTCCTATTTTGAATTCATTTGATGTTTTAAGTACTTTGGTGGATGAGGAAGAGCGAGGGGGTAATCAAACTCCTAGTACAAAACGCTACCCTTGTGATAGTTAAGATTAATGAACTTGAATGACAAATGCTGAATGAAAAACTTGTGCTTGTGGATGAGCACGGGAAACCGTTGGAAATGAATGTAACGAATGAGGCATCGGCTAGCAAGCCCATTAATTCTATGGGGACCAATTGGTAGAATTTGATGAGGATGAAGTTGAGCTGCCTGATGACGAGACTTCTAGATATATGTCTTCGACTGGTAAAGGAGGATTCTGTGAAGATGATCTTGATTTCTATAATGGATACGAAGCTCAGGTTTATGATTTACCTAAACAGATGCAGGCTTTTTGTGATCAATTTGATATCCGCCTTCGTAGTCGTGTTAGGAAGTAATTTCCCTTCTTTGTGTTTAGTTTATAAGATTGACATGCCTCTCTTATGATTGTTTAGTTTGAAACACAATTGATGCGTTTGTTTTGCCTTTTATAGGGATGAGGTGAGGGATTTTCCTATGTATTTAAACGTTTTTTTTTAAGTAATACAATTTACCAGGGGCACTTTACCCCTTTACTAAAAAAAAACCTAATTTTCGTTTTTAACATATATAATTTTTTTCTCGCAAAAAACTACAAATTAAACTCTATGTGACAACAAAGGTGATATCAAAACCATAAATTCACAAATATATTTATTTGTCGTTATAAATCTGTTATTACGGGGAATAAGATGCTAATTGAATCTACATTTATTTAATTACATATACATAAATCTCATATTAAACACATTTATCCACCCAAAAATAATTATTAGTCACCCAACTTTGATTTACCTAAGAAAGGTGGCCCCACAATCATGATCAAACGTTTATATCTAAGCCACGTGGCACCAATCCAGACCAACTTCATAGACAACTTTCATAAAACAATCTTATAAAAACACAACTAACAAAAGATTCATGTTTGAATTTAACGAGTGAACAAAAACCTGCCCTCTGTATAACCCCCTTTTAAAAAAACAAAAAAAACTTGTGGAAAACATTCATCTTCAACCAACAAACCAAACTTTTATACATTTTTCATATGGGTTTTCAATTTTATTCATAAAGCTGTAATCTTTTTACATTTTCTTTAAGGATCAAGAGCCTTCTTCTTTCTTTGTTTTTTATATAAAAAAAACAAGAAAAAGAAGAAGAAGAAGAAGGCTCTTTGTTTCTTGAAAAATCTTTTTTTTTATAAAAAATGTTTAGATTTTCAATAGCATCCCTTCAATTACTTGAGTTGTTTGTTAGTTCTGTTGTTCATTTGCTATATGGTTTATATATATTTAGCTCTGCTGTTGCTGGTGATCTTTCATTAGCTTTGAATGATTTGTTTTTTAAGTCAAATATCGAAGGAGCCATTACGGATAATAATCGAGTTCTTGATAATAGTAATTCTGACCTTCCTCCTATTGTTTTGGTTCATGGCATTTTTGGCTTTGGAAAAGGGGTATGTTTGATCATTTTTTTCGAGATTGCAAAATTGGATTCTAGGCCTGTTTATTGTTGTATGTAACATGTTATATAGCGGGTTTATGGCTTAATTGGTTTTTCGGCATATAAGCTCATTTTTTATGGCTTATTTTAAAACTTTTCGGGCTTGTATAAGCTTGTCATGTCATAATAAGCTTATATAAGCCGAAAAGTTTCAAAATAAGCCATAAAAACCACATAAGTCATAAGCCCGCTATAAAAGTATGTTGTATACATGAAAATATATGTTACATTTTGGTATAATTAGTACTTTGGTATATATGTAACAGAGATTAGGTGGATTATCGTATTTTGCTGGGGCGGAAAAGAAGGATGAGAGGGTTTTGGTGCCTGATTTGGGTTCATTAACCAGTATTTATGACAGGTTTGTTATATTGATGTTATTGTGTTATGTTTATGCAGAATTTGTGGGTTTTGATTATTGATTATTGGGTTTGTTTTTATTAGGGCTAGAGAATTGTTCTATTATTTAAAAGGTGGGCAAGTTGATTATGGCGAAGAACATAGCAAGACGTGTGGGCATTCCCAATTTGGAAGGATATATGAACAAGGTTAGCTAAAATTTCCGTATGTTTCTAAGTAGCAATACTGATGAAACGTTGATGAAACCGGTGTTAATATGTTATTTAGTTGGATACAGATATAGTCATATGCCAATTAAATGTTGATTTTCGGTTAGGGATTTCAGCTAAATTTAGTAATATTTGGTTTTATGTTTTTTAGGCCATTATCCTATATGGGATGAAGATCATCCGATTCATTGTGTCGGGCACTCAGCCGGAGCACAAGTTATACGGGTTTTGCAGCAAATGTTGGCTGACAAGGTTAGTATTTGTTTTGGATTGAATACAACATTTTCATTCAAAAGGGTAGTTTGCGTGAAAAAAAAACATGTAGTTGAGCTCTCGTTTGAATATCATTATTGCATAAATCAACAGTTTCACAGATTTATTAAAAACACGTTATTTGGTAAAATATTCAGGCATTCAGGGGATATGAAAACACTTCTGAAAACTGGATACTCAGTGTAACTTCGTTATCCGGTGCATTCAATGGGACCACCCGCGCTTACTTGGACGGAATGCAGTAAGTTCGTGGTCTAAAACACTTGAAACTTTGAAGTTCATGCATCAAGAAAACTAAAAATCTTTCTTTCTTCAGGCCAGAAGATGGGAAATCCATGAAAACAATATGCCTACTCCAGTTATGCCGTATAGGAGTTATCATTTACGATTGGTTGGACATTCCTTTCTTGAAATATTATTACAATTTCGGGTTTGATCATTACAACATGTCATGGAGGAAAGCTGGCATTTGGGGACTTGTTGATTGTCTTCTTGGAAATTCAGGCCCGTTTGCTTCTGGTGATTGGATTCTTCCTGATTTAACGATCCAAGGGTCGTTACGTCTCAACAGCCATCTAAACACTTTTCCTAGTACCTACTACTTTAGTTATGCAACAAAGCGTACTAGGAAGTTCATGGGTCGTATCGTCCCTTCAAATGTATTTGGAATCCACCCATTGCTTTTCGTTAGAGTGTTGCAAATGTGCCAATGGAGGCATCCACCAGATGTCCCTGCACCTTTCAAGGGATACAGGTTGGTTAAAATTTTCTTATAAAAAAGTGCAAAACTTCATAAAAAAATCTGTTTGTGAATGTTATATGTTTGATTTGTAGGGACGAAGAATGGTGGGATAATGATGGCGCGTTAAATACTATATCCATGACACACCCTCGGTTCCCGATTGAACACCCTAGTCGATTTGTGGTTCAAGATTCTGAATGCCAGCCTTTGCAACCCGGCATTTGGTATGTATCATGACAAAAAATAGGCGTTACAAGTTACAACTTAAATATTCAAGTATTTTAATTTCAAATTTTATTTATGACACTGGTTTTAGAGAGATACTATCCTTTTCACAAAAGGATTCGGGTCAACCTGACCGGTTGACCCATACAAAAAGTACCCATTTTACCGAACCCAGTTAAAACCGAAGCGGAGGGTCTGATATACTAAACATTGTTTGCCTTGCAGGTATTACAAGGTAGTGGAAGGAGATCACATACTATTCATAGTGAATAGAGAAAGAGCAGGGGTACAGTTTGATCTGATATACGACAGTATTTTTGAGCGTTGTAGGAAACATGCGTTTAGAAAGATTCCAACAATGCCTGATCATTTTCAATAGCTATAACATTTGACATATGTAACTATGTAAGTCATTTATGTCTTGTAGTTACTTTTTCCGTCATGTGTCCATGTTGTACCTGATAGAATGATTACAGATACATACACACCGCTGTTGTACAGCTATTAATTTGTCAAAGATTATATGAAATTTCGGTGTATTTGGCCTCTTCTGTTGCAAAATACAGTCCATATATATTCACATTCTTTTGTCCATTTTTAATTAAAAGGTTCTGATGTGTTTTGGTGATCACCAAAACATGAAATATGAATTTACATTAATTATTTGAATATCTAATATGATTGTCTTGTTTGGTAGAATTCTAGTTAACCAATATTTGGACTACCATGTGTTAAATGTGAAGGAAAGTGTTCTAAACGGCACTCATTTGATACGATGTTATTAGTTCACTTCTTTAAGGTTCAAAACATCTCAAGACGCCTCTTATACCATGAAATTGCATGATAAGGTACGGGCTTGCGTATCAAGGAGTGAGTTTAAGATGAATCAATTTACTAAACTACCGTCAAAGTAAAACACATGTTAAACGATGAATTAAGATGGTATTGTGAAAACAAAATAAGGGTAGGTTAGTCTTTTAGCTTACAAAAGTAACAGGACAGTTTGTTTAAGATATCCAAAATGGATACTGTTTATGAGCTAAAAACGGCGTAGACATCGTGGACACAACACACAAAAGAAAACTATTGAGAATACGAGTCTATAACCACAAACAACTGATAGTTAGAGTTTCTATCGCCCATCGAATACACCACTAAAAACCTGGCTACTTCCTCCCAATGATGCTTCCCATTCAACTGAGGACATCACAATTCGAGCTAAAGACTCCACTACCTCTCGTATTTCTGGTCTGTTATTTGGGTCTTCACTTAGACACCAGTATGAAATTTCAGCCATCTGCAAACACGGATTGCACATATGTAACCAAGAAATTAGCATTTTATCAAGTCTACTAGGGTGTTTGGCATTTTTTTTAAATTTTTATATGATTATTGCATATGAAGTCGCATATACTAATCTTTAGAGTTTGGGTCAGTTTAGGGAATTATGTAGGATTGGCTGATTTTAAGTATCTGATTATTTTCCTGCAAAGTCCTGAAATAACGAGATTTGCCAAACACTAAGTGGTTATCTCATTTCAAAACTGTAAACAACAGAAGCACATTTTGTCGCTATTATATGGCTCTTTTATGAAAGGAATCAAATGGCTATTATTTGTAGTTCTTTTGCTACAGGATATCTGATTATAATTGTAGCAACTATAGTTAAGATAATTATAAATAGTAATGTCGAAAACCTCTAATATATGGGCTAAGTTCAGTTGGTTCTCTCTTCCTGATTGATGCTCAGACTTAATCTTTTTGGGTAAAGTGTTGATGTACAATTAAGAGTAATGAGTAATGAGACTAACCTTGTAAAGATCATCCATTGGATAACTGTCCCTGAGGCTGCCATCTCTAACGGACACTAATGCAGGATCTTCTTCTTCAAAAACTTTCGTTATCTGGAGATATTATGACATTAAACTTTGGGATATATCCCTAATAAGATCCATTAATATGCATACCCGTTTATGACAGTTCACAAAGGGAACTACAAGTTCCTGATAGTGTATATGTAGGGCATCTATATAAACTTACAATCGTTATGAGCGATTTCATCTTAGATGGTTCTCGGTTGTCACGCATAAGTGCACGCTTTCCGGTTATAAGCTCTGCTAGAACCACTCCAAATGCAAAAACATCGGTTTTTGTTGTTACATGCAACTCTTTAACTGACCTGTTTGTCAAAGTTTTTGGACTTAAATGGGTTCGATTGAGTCGAAAACTTACACAAAAGTTATCTGCGGATGAAAGACTTAGAAACTTACTCAGGAGGAAGATATCCAGGTGTTCCAACAAGGCGAGTTGCTATAAAATCGTCGTCATTTGTTCTTCCAACAAGTTTTGCCAAACCAAAATCTGCAACCTTGTAAATATTACTCTCAAGGTCAGTCTTCTGATAATATATTCATTGCTTGTAAACGTTAAAGACTTTTTAACCAGGGGTGGCGTAGTAGCAAAAGGGCTTGTGACTATCACTCTAAGATGTGTGAGGTCTCAAGTTCAATTCCCACTAGGTGCAAACAACCCTGAAGTGGCCACGCCAACCACCTGAAAAGGGACAGCTTTACCCGGTTTGAGTGTGTGTGGCGGTGGGGTCAAACCCGGTGGATTATTCGGCCAAAAGGTCGGAAACCATGGTTACCCAAAAAAAATTAAGACTTTTAAGCTATTGAGTATAAAGAAAGAGTGTATTGTACCTTTGCGCGTAGGCCATTATCAAGTAAGATATTACTTGTTTTTATATCACGGTGAACATATCGCTCCTTTGTGTGATCATGAATATACTCTATACCCTTTGCAGCATCCAGCGCGATTTGTGCCCTTGCGGTCCAAGATAAAGGCTGGTGACCTGTTTTATTTCCATTAATTTAAAAAAAAAAATTAATTATCTTTAAAAATCTTGAATATAAAACTGATTTTCCGTAAAAGTTTAGTACCTTTGAGTAAAGGGTCATGAAGATGTTCATTTAAAGATCCATTTGAAACAAACTCATAAACCAAATACAAATGATCATCTCCACTGGCAAATCCCAATAGCTCAACCTGTTATTTGTTATTCAAGCCTGATTATCAAGAAATTCAATGAATCTAGAAAAATGCGTCACACAAAGGATGAAGGCTTACCACATTAATATGATGAATCTTACATAAGACTTTGAGTTCTGCAAGAAATTCTTTAGACTTGTTGGATCTCATTTTCTTTATGGCAACTTCCTATAGCGTTACATTGATCATGAACTCGAACATTAAATGTATTCGGGAGTACCGTTTCTTTTTAATAAAAGATTCACAAAAAGAGTATTTATGTACCTTTTCTCCTAATATACCGAAATATACACTCCCATATCCACCTTCGCCGATTATCCTAGTATCATCAAAATTGTTTGTAGCCTCAGCTATCTCGTCAAGATCATATACTAAGGGTCTTTCTGTGTCAAAACCTGTGATACCTGCATGTATATATCTACACCCGAGTTAAATGTGTGTGTGTGTGTGTGCGTGATTTACACAACCGTTTCTAAGTGTAAGATGCCGACCTTCCATATTTTCTTTACTGATGTATCGAGTGTGTGTGGGAACTGATCTACGATAACTCATGGTTTGAGTTACAACCTTTGGCTTTTCCATATCCTGGTTTTGGGATCTTTTCCTCATCACGAACATTATGATCGCCACACATAATAATAGTGTAATAATTGCTAAGAGTACACCAAATATTATCATCCACTTATGACTCTTTCCTGTTGAAGTGAACAAAGATTAGTACATGAACATATTACATATAAGTGTCTTTTAGTATATATACCCATATACTTTTACAATTGTCCGGTTTTAATCATAGTACTTCTTTAGACACATGAGTCATTACAATATGGATTTGTGTCTTGTTTGAGTCATTTTGTAGCCATCATGTAATGACTCAAACAGGGCACCAAAACATCTTTTGATGACTTATATTAACAGTGCAATTACCAATACCAGATAATAATGAAAAAGTACATCAAGGATACATATATTAGACTGAATAAAAAAACTTACCTTTCTTTAATGTTTGTGATGTGAGCTCTGGAAGCCCGTTCTTATACATAGGAATAAACAGGACCCAACCAGACTTTATGGACTCCGGATTTGTAACCAAAGCTTCATTTACACTCTGAATTTCATCCACTTCAGCCGAGAGCCGATTAGCAATGTCTGAAAGTGTATCCTGCTGTTGAACCGTATACGTGACCATAACTTGAGAATCGGTTTCTGTACACCCACACAGTAGGTGCATCGTGGCATTCCTATTAGGTTTAAATTGTATACTTTCATCTCCAGTAGGCCAAGCTTGCCCACTATAATACTCATTAGAAACATCAAAGAATGTATCATTGTTTTTCACCAGATATAATGTTTCATAGAAGTAAGCAAACTCGTCGTTCACATTGTGGCAAGAACATGGGACTGTCACAAGGTAATCTTGGTTGCCTCCAAGACCAATGGTTTGAATTTGCGATATGTCCACCGAGTAAAGCAAAGAAATATTTGTTTCTGGAAGATCGTTGTTTAGATAGAGTACAGACTTACAAGGCTTAGATTGCTTAGAGCAAGTGAACGGGTACTCGTTTGACGGAGGTGGTGGTGATTCAGTTGGAGGAAGACCAAGAATTGTTTGACTCAAAGATGAGACGAAAACAACAAAAACCAGAAAAACCCGATGTTGAGAAGCCATATAGATTGTTTGCAAGCAAAGAAGTATAAGAAGGAATGCTAAGGTTAGTTTATTTCTTCATGTCACTATGTGTTTGTTTGTTTATGCATCTAAAGATCTTTTTGTGTTTGTATTCTAGTAAACAAAGTCTGTCTATTTCTGCAGCAGTAATCAAGCAAGGTTTTGGTTAATTCCGCTTTGTCGATGATTACAACTTAGAGGTAATATGTTTGTACTGGTTTTTCGGATCTTATAGGGGCTGACGGACATTAGTACATAATTTTTGTTTCTGTCTTGTGTTTATCAAGAGACATTAAAAAGCAAGTAGCTGTGCTTTGTTTTTATCTTTATAGGTGGAGATTTCAACATGATGTAACATGGGAATTTAACTTGATAAAGTTTCAACCATCTTTAGCAAATGGATTATTTTTTCTGTTATGTTATATGGTTTACTTCTTGATTAACAAAATGTCACATTTGTATGTCATGATAACAATTTCAAACCACAAACAAATGATTTATTAAGATTACCCTTCTTTAACCTCATGAAGCCAAGAGAATGTTCATGCATTAGGGTAGTGTTATTCATCCTTGTGTTTCG
>BQNB010092543.1:0-26590 GCA_026074375.1 Tanacetum coccineum | reverse complement strand
ATAACCAAGATATTAATTAAATTGATAGATTTAACCTCACTCTCAGTGATCGACACCTTACTTACCACGAAACTGCTACCGATCGGGTACACTGCCCGTTGAAGTGTTAGTTTTGGTTGAGTCGGCAAAATATAAATTTAAAACTTGAATCAATAAAATATACACCACACAACGACACATCAACACTGTTTTGGTTGATAGCTGAATATGGCGTATCCACTTTTATCAGATACGGCGTATCTAACTTTCTGTCCAATACAGCGTATTCACCCAACAGATTAATACGGCGTATCCACTTCCATTGGATACAGAGTATCGATCATCTGGAACAAAAACTGAAATCTTGGTTTTCCTATTTGATTTTCGTGCCAAATTTTTTTCTATCTTCAGAACAAATCCTACTAATTGTTTATCCCTTGTTTCAGGTAGTGCATGACAAGGAATTTTACAAACTAACTATTTACACCTTACAAAGAACCTAAACGAGAATTTCAATCATCAAAGAGACACTTTAAGACTCTAAATCTTGAGGAATTAAGATCACCTAATTTCAATCTACTTTCTGACCAAGTATACTCGGAGGAAGAAGAAGCGGAAGTAATGGCGGAAACCATGGAGCAATACATGAGAAAAATCCGAACGGACTATGGATCGAGAGTAGCTAGGCCCAAAATTGTTAACAAAGATCAATTTGAACTGAAAGGCCAATTTCTTAAGGAGCTTCAAGAAAACACGTTTAGCTGTTCGGATAATGAGGATGCAAATGAACACATTGAAAAAGTTTTCGAAATCGTTGACTTATTTCATGTTCCTAACATCACTGTGGATCAACTAATGCTCCGAGTCTTCCCTATATCCTTAACTGGAGCTGCAAGTCCTTGGCTAAGAAACGAACCAACTGGTTCAATCAAAACTTGGGAAGATCTTAAGACTAAGTTTTTGAACAGATATTGCCCACCTGGTCGAACTGCGAAGAAAATAGAGGAAATCAACAACTTTTAGCAAGAGCCGGATGAAACCCTTTATCAAGCATGGGAGCACTTTAAAGAACTCTTGATGAAGTGTCCTCAACACTATTTGACTGAGATGCAGGAGGTAATTTTTTTCTACAATGGGTTGGATATTCCAACACGATAAATCCTTGACTCAAGAGGTGCCATACCATCAAAGACTACTGTTGATGCTAAAGTAGCCATCCAAGAAATGGCAGAATACTCTCAAAAATGGCATAATGGAACATCTAGAGGAAGAAGTACTGAGACTTCTGACGGACTAGCTGCTATACAAGCACAATTGAACAATCTAGGAAGAGAGATCAAGAAGGTGAATGAATAAGTTTATGTTGCTCAAGTAGGATGTGAACAATGCGAAAGACCCCATTATACCAAAGATTACCCACTAAAAGAAGAAGGAAAAAACTCTCGAAGAAGCTTACTAGACACAATTTGGTAGACCTTTTCAAGGAGGGGGATATAGAGCAACAACTCTGGGGTACTATCAAAGAAACAACGCAAATCCTTCGTACCAAGAACGAAGGCAATCTATGGAAGATACCCTGAGCAGATTCATGAGTGAATCAGCAAAGAGACACAAAGAAAATTCCAATTTGATCAAAGAAATCCGAGCTACGACAAATGCTGCCATAAAGAACCAAGGAGCATCGATCAAAACTTTAGAGATACAAATCGGGCAAATGAGCAAGGTACTACAGGAAAGAGGATTTGGAAGCCTACCAAGCTCAACTGAAACAAACCCAAGAGATCAAGTCAAGTCGATTTCTACCACTATTAAAGCTGATTCACACCCGATACGCCGTATTGGATCTCCCCAATACGCCGTATCCACTAGACAGAACAGTAAGCTAGTGTACAAGTCAAGACAAACGACGGTTCCTTTTCCAAGTCATTTAGATAATCATTACTGTAAAGAAGAAGAAGAGGGGATTTATGGACCAAAATTCACGGAAGCTTATGGAGCTTCACATATCAATCACACCATACCCCGAAAGGAAAAAGACCCAGGAAGTTTCACTTTACCTTGCTTTATTAATAATGTTTGCTTTGACATTGCCCTTGTTGACCTAGGAGCTAGTGTTAGTGTAATGCCTCTCTTGACCTACCTTAACTTAGGATTAGGTGAATTAGCTCACACTAGGTTGACAGTTGAATTGGCAGACAGGACTGTAAAATATCCAAAAGGAATAGCTGAAAACGTACTAGTAGGAATTGGTAAATTTACCTTCCTCATAGACTTTATAATTCTTGATATGCCCGAGGATATTAAAGTGCCCTTGATCCTCGGAAGACCATTTTTGTCTACCGCCCGGTCTAAGATTGATGTTTACAAAAGAAAGATTACTTTAAGGGTCGGGGAAGAAAAGATTATTTTCAAAAGTGTTAAACCTGCTAGTAGTTTAATTAGGAGGGTCTATATGTTAACTTTGAGAGAAAGAATGGAACTTGATTTAGAAGCTAGGCTTATGGGAGAGACTTTGATGTTAAATAGATCATTAGACCCTTTCTTGGAAGATTACATTGAATTAAATGATCTAAATGAACCAATTGAGCTTAGGAGAAAACAAGGAGATGATTTGATGCCCACCATTGAGGAAGGTTAGGTAATTGAGGAATTTAGAACTAGGGATGAAGATCTTGATACTGGAATTGATGATTACCCTAGTTATTGCGATGATGATAAGAAGATCCATATAGATTGTGCTCACAACTTAAGGTTTTCTTGCATGATAGGATTTGAATTCACTCACGCTAACTTTTTCCCATTATTGTATGTCAATGTGATAATGAAAGATAAGATGGTGTACAAAGGGAATAATGTTTTAGGAGCCGTAATGAATGTGCCTATTTTTGTTGGAACTTTTTCTGTTGTGACTGACTTTGCAGTTTTAGAAAATATGGATGCTTATCGTGATGAAGGAATGGGCAATGTTATTGTTGGCGAACCGTTCTTAAGAGAAATTGGAATTAAATCAAAATGGTTCGAAGGGATAATTACCCTTTACAAAAATGATGATGAAGCAACTTACCAAATGGTGTGATCACATCCGAGGTTTAAAGACACACTAATGAGCAATGCAACAAGATCCCACCATTATTGAAGGTAAGTGAAAAAGATAAGAAGAATGAAATTTCGCATGCATACCAAAAGCTTAAGGGGTTCTACAAAGGAGTTTTGAATCTAGGACCCGAATACATTCGAAATGCGAGGACGGAAGAATGGCTCACACGCGGGCACATTAGCGTTCATGAGATGGATTAAGATGAGAAGCTGAAGAAAAGTCTAACTTAAAGGCTTCGCTGTAAACAAAAGTGCTTCCCGGGAGACAACCCGGAATGTTACTTAATTTTGTTATCGAGTCTGTCTTCCCAGACATCAATACGGCGTATCCGCTCCATACCATACGGCGTATTAATTGACTGGACGTTATCAATCTTTATTTTTATTGCACTTTAAAAACATTATTGTCAGATTTTGAATACGGCCTATTCATTCATCTGATAAGCCGTATCCACCAGACTAACCCGTAATTATTTTGTTTAGTTTAGTTTAAATTAACCGTAGGTACCAAGATAGGAATACACATGTTCTTCCTATATTTTCTACAGGACCTCGTGAAAGAAATATCAACGAATATTGGTGGAGAATTTAAATATCTGGAGATCTTGAAGTGTTGGAGTTTTGAAACTTCAAGGCGGCTGTTCAACACAATCTTGCTCATAAACACAACTTGGAGAATCTACCAAGAAAATATCAGGGAAGTTTCTCATTCTAATTCTTTTTAAATTCCCGTATTTAATGTTTTATATATACAACGAGGACGTTGTATAATTCAAGTGGGGGGATGGAATTAGAATGTTTACTTGTCCTATTTTTCACACTAAAATGCTTAAATTATGCTCAAATTTAAAAAAATTTCAAGCATACTTTTGTGAAATTGCATGATACATAACCCGCACACAATAACCCTTGTTAGATATTGTTAGGATTTAGCCTTTCCGTTTCAAAATGTTTGCCCAAATTCCACAAAATATGAGTGTGCCGGTGATGTTGTAGACTTTAAAACTTGGCTTGGTATATCACTCGAGACCGCAATGATAAGTACTATGGATTTAGATGGAGTAACTTGTTTGAATGGGTAAATTTTAGGATTACACCAAAATCGCCTTTACATGTTGCTTATTAACTAACTACACCGGTTAGTTAACCTCCCGTTTAAACCCTTTTTCATTCTCATCTTTAGAGTGATGATCCACTAGAACAACCCGTAGAGCCAATCCTTTAGGAATTTACACCAATAATTTGTTTCGTTACACCCTTACACCATAACCTCCCATGTTAGATTAAGTTTAATTTACAGTTGCTAGTTGCTTAAAGTGTAAAGTTTGTATTTCCGGAGTCTTGTGTCATTTTCTATCTTTGGTGCGGTTGGAAATTTGCACATTGCAAATGGGAATGTATATTAGTAGTCAAAGCTCATGTGATTTTACTACCATCACAATTAATGGTGAGTCCGAAGAACGAAGAACTACCGAAGGAATTATCCATAATTATTATGATCATAAAGTTGGTGAAACTGCACCAAAATTTAAAGTATAGTTAGCAAAAAAATGAAAAATGAGAAAAATACAAAAAAAGTGAGAAAGAAAGTTTGAAGATAATCGTTTTGTAACTGCCGAAGGAATTACACTAATGATCGATTATTCGTTGATACGTCTTAAAAATAAAAAATGTAAAGTATTGTACAAAGTGGATGATATCGCCACTTGCCTTGTATAGTATGTAAAGTTTTGGGATGATTGAGAAGTTGACCGTTAAGGGAACGCCAACTTAGGTTGTTGTTTTTGATCTATGATCAAGACGTTGTAAATAGTCGTGTCTAACGATCAGGAAAAAAAGTGTCTAGCAACTTGTATCTTAAGTCTTGATCTATTTGTTTCTTGATTTTTATTTAACAACAATTTACTTCCTTCTCACATAATGATTAGCCGCTGGTTTTACGCGAATGAGGATGTGTATGAGGGTGCATGTCTATTCCGTCGTTACGGCCATGTATGTATGCTTCAGCTGCCTTGTTGGAGTGGTACTTCTGGTGAAAGATTGTAGAATGATCAACCGTAAGCCTTTCCATATAAAAACCCATATTTACCTTTATAAACTTGTTACTCCTTAGCTTTAGCGGTGGAGATGTGTATCCTTGCCAAGCTTATGATAGAATACTCGTCACAACCGAGAAATTGAACGAATTAGTTACATGTTACCACATAGATTAGTTGAGTGATTTGAGTGTTTTCATCTTCCTATTTTGTGAGGTGTTTGGTTGTGTACTTGTAATAGATCAAATAAGTGATTTAACGGAAAATATCCTTAGGGATACATTTTTATAAACTTCTAAAGGCTACTTGAGGACAAGTAGGATTCAAGTGGGGGGATATTTAATGACAACAACTAACGTCTATTTTATAGCATCATTTATCCCATGTTATTAACCCATTTTGTAGAGTTATTGCAAAGAATTGTTACTTAATCGTTTATATTTGAGAATTGCAGTAATTATGGAGTAATTGGTGAAAGATAGCTGGTATGTGTTTAATTACACATACCTTTGACCACTAAAAATGGATTTAATGATCAAAAATGTACCAAAAATACACTGTATTTGTATGTTTTGCATTTGTATTATGCAGGTAATGGATATCCAAGTGATATGTGCTTAATTACACATATCTTTTACCTTTAAAAACGAGCTACAATAACCAAAAACGGACTCAAAATGCCAAATATATGCTTGTTTTGCTAATTATGTTGTGCAGGAACGGATATCTCACAAAAAGACGGAAAACCAATCAAAAAGCGACAAAATAGGACATGAAATGGAAAAGTGTGTGGAGACGAAGCCAAATCAAAGTAAAGTCTACTCCGAGAAGAAAAAGCAAAGAAAAATATAACTTGAGGGGTCAAAAATGCCAAACCCCTAAGTTATATTATCATATAAACCACGGGGGCTGATTATGCCAATTTGGGGAACTTCATTTATAAAAGAAAGAAAAGGGGAAATAAAGAATGAAAAGAAGAGTGATGTGGAGGGGCCTTTCTTGTACACAAACCAAACATTCCCTTAATTCATCTTCAACCTCTCTCTGTCACAGCCCAACTTGTATACCTTTTCTTTCCCACTCTTCCCGCCAATACCAAAACCAGCCAGCACCCCTCCCATACTTTACCCGCAAAATCACTCACACCCTAACAAAATCTTTTCATCTACCTACTATTTCCCCCCCTAGCCTGATAAAGTCCATGTTGGCAATCCCTCTCCATTCATTTCGATGGCTGAGATTGTCTCCAAAGAAGCTCAAAAGAAATCAAAGGCTGGGATTTGCTTTAGATTCTCCTCACACAACTAGCACACTTGGTTTTATCTCTCAAAAGAAGCACAAGCTGCAAGTAAAAGACTTCGGGCTGTAAAATCAGAATCCTTTTTGTAAGCCTTTGAGCAACTAGTTAATCTTAGAATAATTTTAGCTTAAATTATCAGTCTTTTACAGTCTTTTACTTTCAGCTTTTTTTTTTTTTTGGGTAAAATTTCAAGTTTTAATGGCAATTTGAGTTTTTTAATCAATTTCAATTTCAAGTGATTTATAGTTCTTACTTATAATGTTTGTGTTCCAAAAAGCTATCAGTACAGATTATTTCTAAGATGTTTTCATTAAGTAAAACTAAAAAGTTAGTAGTAAAAGAAATCACAAAATAATCACTCTCACTACATCCAAAGGCTTAGTTATGGATGATAAGCCAGTTCTGGATGGGCTTATGGACTCTCACTAGCTTGTTCTTTGCATGATAGAGCTTAGATTCATTGTTTGACCCTGTTTTGAGCATGGGGGTGTTAAGTCTCTCTTTTCATTACTTTACTTCATCGACTATTGCAACACTGTTAGTTCATTATTACAACTGTTGGATTTAAGATAATACTGCTAGACTAATTTCAGCTTATTTAAGTGCTTATTCTTAATTAAAATTCGCTTATATAATGTTTTACTTTGTTATTTGATAATCTATTTTTAATCAGTTTGAAGAATAAAAAATGATTTTTGGAACTGTTAAAGGCTATTTTGAACAAGCAGTACTAACTCCAAGTTAGTACTGCTAGTTGATTTTAGGAACAGTACTAACTCAACACTAGCAGTACTAACTCCAAGTTAGTACTGGTAGTTATTTCAGTTAGTACTGGTAGTTCATTTTAGCTTATCAACTTATTATCTCTGCTTATTAAAGATTTCCTTAGCTTTTTAGAGTATATTAAACCATTTTCCTTTACTTTCTTTAGGGGTAAGCTTATTTAAGCTTATTTTCCTTTTTAAAGTATTCTAATAGTTTATCAGTTTTTGTTTCTATCTTTTTTATCATTTTGTTTATTTAGTTGCTTATTCCATATTACTAAGTGTTATTAAGGTTAGGTGAACTGTTGTTTTAGCTTGTTTGGTCGTTTATTTTTTCTTTAGGCTTGTTTCTTCCCTAGCAGGTCTACATTAAAGCTAACGTACTAACTTTATCCTAGCAGTAATAACTCCAAGATAGTACTGGTAGTTAACTGTTAAGTACGGTTGTTAGTATGTTATGCTTATATTATTTTTATTTAGTTAATTGCTTTTTGTATTTGCTTATTTAGAGTTAGTTGAGCTTATTTGATTTGTCTTAAGTTTATTTGAGCTTATTTGTCCCTTAGTGTAGAAGTTTTAATCGTTTTTTGCCTTTTCTAGTTTTGATCCTTGTTCCAGCTTATTCTCTTTGCTATTTTTATATGCTTTTGCTTATTTTTATCAGTTTCTGTGCCCAATCATTCCTTGTGACATCCAAACACAAATCATCAATAGTCTGGTTTTCCATCTTAGCCTTTTGGTAGGACATAACGACCCGGGAACACTCTATACTGCTTCCGGTTTTTTTGATCTCGCGATCATCTTGATCCTTGAGTTTATTTATATCATATATATATACGTTTTAAGGAGTAAGTATCAGCGAATCAGTGTACCTATACTAATTGGTAACCAATAGCATATCATTTGAATAACTTATGCAGGTGTTTGGCAAAGACACCCGTTAGGGCAATTATTTGTGGTTATTGATTAACCTAAGGCTTCGGTGTCATGAGCTTCGGGCAATAATATTATTATTTTTCAAACCCGGGTGTATAAGAACGTAACCCACTATGACTTGTATTCAAACTGTTTACTATAAACCTATGAATTTCACTCAACCATTGTGTTGACTTTTTAGCATGTTTATCTCAGGTAACTAAGCATCATATGGCACGGAGTGGCACAGACTTAAAGATGGCTAAACCGTTATCATTCAAACTTTTGATTTCCTGTAGATTTTGGGACCTCTGTTTATAAAAACTCTAATGAATAAATGAATGATAACAAGTTTTTCCAAAACATTTCTTTATGACTCATTTTCTATGATTATGACTATTGTACTATGAAATAATACCCCAGATTAGCTTCCGTGCTATTATGTCAAAAATGGGGTGTTTGTAATCGACGTCATCAAGTGAATCACGTAAGCGATTTTCTTTACTAATCCTTAGACTTGAGATGCAAGTAGGTCTTGCATATGTGGATAACATTTCTTGTTATAGTTTAAGCTATCCTGAACAAGGTAGCTAATAAGGACTATTTTCAGAAGTGTTGTGAAGCATATGACTGACACGTGCATTCAATATAGAATTTTTTTCTTTCAACTAGCTATTGAAGAATGATGTCACTGGGCCCTTTGTTCGATTAATCAGATGTATGAAAGGCCACACCAAAACTTATCTAGAATGTCTCGATGAATTTTTATTATCTTGATTAATTATTAAACAAGAAAACAAAATCGTTAATAATGAAATAACTTAGATCCATATACATTTCTTATCTGGTACGAATACAAAGAGATGGTAAAATGCTTAAATCATTTAACTGTGACTTTACAAAACCACAATCAAGTATTTCATGGAACATTGGCGTATTTCTAGACATTTACTAATGTTATTATATTATTTGTGACATGTCTAAGTGGGAGTGTTGGGATATGTCCATATCTAATTATACATGTTCGGAAGTTAACGTGGCCTATAAGACACACGAGTTATTACGTAGAGCAGTTATGTATTAGGTGCTAGGTGAAACAACATGAAGTGGCTCGCCACATCCTAAAAAGGGAGGGCTTTACCTGTTTGTGTCTGTGTTGGCGGTGAGTTTAAACCTCATGGATTAGTCGGCCAAGAGTTGATACATGTTTACCAAAAAAAACAATTTTGTAATAATATATTAATTAGTGATAAGCTATAACGAGCGTTAATTAATTAGTTACTTAACAAGATTTTACAAACGGTCGTCAAACGTTAATATAAGGACCTATAAGTAAAAAAAAGGAAAGTTGAGTTTGGGAAATCCCTCATTTTCCCTTTTGTCGATAGGTGGAGAATATTAAAGGGATTGGAATTTTTTAGCTTGCAAGCCAAAGTAATCAAAGCCTATATATGAACACAAGCGTTCATTATTTGGTAATCCTTAGAAACCTACAAACCTAAAATACTTCTTTCTCTTCTCTTTTGTTGTGTCGATAGATCTACAACCCTCAAAGAGTTTCAGTTTGTTTCTTGCGATCGACTACGAAACACACGAAGGGTTTTGACTTGCTTGCTTCAAGAACGAAGGGTTTCGTTTGCTTATCACTTCTAGTACTAGCATACTTAATTGTTTGATAATAATGTATTGTGTGTGTCTACTATAACAACCCATAATATTCATCAATGTAATTATCCATCTATTAAATTAGATGCATTGTAATATCCATCTATATATACCACCTTTTTATAGGGAAATGTTTTGCTTTATTTCATTATGTAACGTAGTTTACATAACTAAAGTAAACGAGCTCACGCAACTACCTATGCCAATTATATATCTATGTTTATAACATGTAAACATCCTAATATGTCAAGTCAATAATCTAATATCTACTATATCATGTACGTTATCTGTTTAACATAGTTTTCACGACATAATTGCCAAATGAACTTTATCTGTTAACGTTTATATCAAAACCCTAATTATATGTAAAGTTTACATACAAAATCAATGTACAAGTTTCCAAGGAAAATGTACAAGTAATCAATGCATAAAATTCAAATATAATTTCCCTCCAAATCAATGTACAAGTCCTTAATGCACAAAGTATAAATCAATTAAGCATGATATTCAAAATAGCCATTTTCCCTCTATTTTTCTTAAGGATTCTTAATCACTTTTATAGCACAAGTTTACAAGCTTTAAATCACTATTTTTTAATCATGTTTTCCCTCCATTTCACTTCACAATACACGTTCTAAAAACCCAAAACCCTAACCCGTAAACCCTAATGACCCGAAACCATCTTTAACTTGTTTAATACATTTCAAACCAATGCTAGACCATTCCACCTTGTTTCACTACTTGCCTAGTATCTTGATTAAAGCACCTTAGTCACACCTACCACCCTAGCCTCACTACACCTTCATACCCAATGTTGCTCACCAAGCAACATCCCCTTTGTCACCCCTTAATAATCGAACCCTCATGGCACCCTTACACCTTGAATAGTCCTACCCTCTGCTCTCAATACGCAACCTATTCTAACCATTGGACCTATCCACTCTACTTGAATCCTCTACTTTACTCAAACTTGCCCTCAATTCGCTCCACACTATAAAGACACATGCATACATACACATATTCATATCTCATCATCTAAACTCAAAACACTCTCAAAGTTATGATCTAGCCATGTCCTAGAAGAGAAGTGAAGTCCCTAGATTAGATTAGAAGCCAAGAATCAAGAGAAGGAAGGTCTTGAAGCCATTCCTAGGCGTACGAATCCAAATAAGCTCATACGACCCATATAAGCTCAAGTAAGCTCAAAATCTTGTTCCATAAGCTCATAATCTATTTTAAATCTTTCATAAGGTTGTAAGTATCATTTGTTAACTCATTGTTTAAACACTTGATAACAAACCATGTCGGTTTGGTTTCCTAAATTCCAACGCACAATAAAAACCCTAAAAGCTCTTTTTGTAAAAGCTATAGCTAAGCAATAAGCTGTTATTATAAGCTAATCCTAATATGCTTCATTACACGTTTTCATATGCTTTTAAAATCCTATCTAAAACCATAAACTCATCGGGTTAAATATTTTAAACCAAACGTGCCTTTTTGAGCTTTAAGCTCATAAACTCTTTTGATAAGATAAGCTCACAAAGCTTATTTATTTCCAACCTATTTTGCTTAATTTTAATAATCCTATAAATTGAATTTTTTTTCTATACTTGAAAATATCAAAATTATGAATTTTGGAATTGTTTTGTAAATCGAATCCATGCAAGGGGTATATATTGTGAATATTTTGAAATTATAACTAGAGGGACAAAAATGTCATTATCCTAAAGTTGTAACTACAAGGGGCTGTTTTGGCCTAGTTTTCAAACAAAAAGGGGGTTAAAAGCTGGGGTGGTTTTTTAAATTATATAGACATTATATATAAAGGATTAACTTGTAAATGTTATAAATCAAGGGTATATATTGCCATTTTTGCATTCTTAAAAGTATAAAATGAAATGTTTTTTTTATATAAATTATAAAAAAATATATAAATATTCTAAGACTAGATTTTATTAAAAACAGTACATTTATCGTTATTTGTCATCGATCGTCGCATTATATAACCAATTTTGTTATAAATATAACATAAATTTATCATCACTAGCTTTTAAATAAATACTTAACTGATAAAACCTTTATCTTTAATCTTTAAAGTATCAGTTACTAGGGAAATTTCTTTATGATTGGGTTTCATTTGGTATTCGTTTTGACGAGTTTGACTGGTTTTCGATTTAAAGTGTCTTGGCTCCTCAAATGTTTACCACATAACCTCTGGATTATGATAGCCCGAATAGTGTTACGATATTTTCATAAACAAATAAAATAAATTAACATCGATGTTAAACTTTATGAAATAAAGCTTTGAAATATAAACAATCAGCTACAGACTTGTAATTTACCCCAGGTTGAGTGACGAGGCGTACTTTATTTGATATACTTTTGCCATAATTAGATTTCCTGTTAGGTGAGTTCATAGCTTGATTATACAATATTTTAATGTTTAATAAAACCCGCATGGGAGATCCATGTTATAACTCAATGAAAAAACAGAGTTTTCCAAGTATGTATCTGATGCATTATTCCTAAGTCCTTACTTTTGCCAATAAGACCCACTTCATAAACCGTTAATTACGCTTTGAAGTGAGCGCGAATGCTGTGAATAGATCTATTTGGGACTGAACTCCCCCGTTAGTGTACCCGTTCATGGGGTAACCAAACGCACTTCATTTGAATCACTATGCGGGTCTTTGGCAAAGGCACCTGTTGGGGCAACTACTTGTGATTATTAATAATCTCAAGGCTTTGGTGTCATGAGCTTTTGGGCAAATAATACTCATTTTTTTACGAATTGTACTCATTGCAATTATTACTTTATGGGTGTATAACAGTAACACAGTTTTTTGATAACTTGTATTCATAATACTGTTTATCATAATAACCTATTATTTCACACAACCATTGTGTTGATTCTTTTTAGGCATGTTGATCTAGGTAATGAGCAAACTTTATCATGGAGTGGCATGGACTTGAAGATGGCTAAACTGTTATCATTCAAACTTTATGTTTCTAGATGTTGGGACCTCTCTTTTGTAAAACTCTGATGAATAAATGAATGATAACTAAATTTTCCAAAAACATCTCTTTACGAGTCATTTTCTATGATTATGACTGTTGTATATGAAGTAATACCCTTAGATTAGATTTACGATGCTATTAATTTGTAAAATGAGGGTGTTATAGTTGGTTTCAAGAGCCACAGTTATAGGAGAACAAGGTTGAAACTTTTTATATAATGACTTTCTTTTTCCATCAAGAAAGTCCTACGTGCGCTAATTTCTGGTAATAGTAGTTAAGATACATACAACTATTATACTATTTATAAATAACTTATGTTATTTTACAGCTGGGTTGTTAATAGAGTGATGTCTTCTCCCAACCACCCTACTTCTGATATTGAGGATGCTTTTTCCTCTAACTTTCCTGACTATATTCCGGTTTCCTCGGACTATGTTCCAGCTTTACTGGGAAATACTTCTTCTATGCTTCTTCAATTTTTTTTTAAATAACTCATTGGTTTTGTTATAATAGCTTTACCAACTCTTGTACTTTTCATGTGACCCCTATATGAAGGTCATACAAGCATATTATGCTAAAGGAATCACATATTCCTTCACCTAACCAATTGTACCTCCATCTCCATGCTATCTTCATATGTTTAATCCTCACGTAATTCTTTCTGTCTTGAAGAAATTATTGCCACTAAGAAGAGGCGTGAACCAATCATCTCCTTACCTCTACCGATACCTAGAATTTGAGATAGGAGAAAGCTCTCATAAGACAAGTTTGGAACGTCACGAGGAACAAATTAAGGAAATTTTGAATCATCTATATGAGCTCTCTCTTGACCGCATTGAGTATATGGAAGACAAAATAGAAGGTATTAGAAAAGGTCGGGTGATCATACAACAAGATTATGACAATCTGGAAACTAAACTTCAAGAGGCTCGTACTCAAATTGCTAGACTTTAAAGAAAGCAAATGGGAAATAACAATAAGATTTCTCTGGCTCGTTTCAGGACTGCTAATCTAGAACAAATCATCGAAGATATCCAGGTTCGTAACCAAGCAGATAAGGAAAGTCTTCTGGATGCAATCTTGTAACACAAGAACGGCCAGAAGGGCCATCGAACTACTAGATTAGATAACTAGTGATAGCTTTACTGTTAGAAACCTAGCACGGGATGTGTGTTATTAATAAAAACTTGGAAAATTTTGACATGTACAGTACAAAGGCAAGTTGTTTCATGTATAATACAATGGTGACCGTTATTCCTGGTTATTAATATTACCGATTAATTCTTCCTATATACAATTTCTCATTATGTTATATTCGTCTTATCATTTAAATCATACCCCCACCTGACCCTAGGAAAATAAACTAGTCCCCGAGTAACTATTAGCCAATGCTTGATTCTATCATATATGTTTCTTTGATTTCAATATCACTATTGTGACAATGGTTATTTTTGAACTTTAAGCATTTTAAGGAAAGACTTATGATATCATTCTAAGTTTGTGTTGTCTTATGTTGATAGAATGCCTTCCAAAAGGACATCAAAATATCTGAAAGCAACCAGCCATGACTCAGGCTGCCATCAGGAAACTAGTTGCTGACAGTGTTGCCGCAGCTCTGGAAGCACAAGCTGCAACAATGGCAAGTACTAACAATCCCAATAGGAACACCGAACCTATTGGAACTCCTGTAGCAAGAAAGGGAAACTATAAAGAGTTCATAAGCTGTCCACCTTTCTACTTCAATGGTATAGAAGGAGCCAATTAGCTCATTCTGCTGGTTCAAATGGAACTGAATCATATTTTCTCGTAGCAATGTACTGAGGAAAACAAAGTACATTTTCTTACTGGTACACTGAATGATGATGCTAGTCTTGGTGGAATTCATATGCCAACCTATTGGAATTAAACAAGCTAATAAGATTCCTTGACTGAGTTGAAAAAGGCTCTTAACAAATAAGTATTATCCTTGAACTGAAGTCAGGAAAATGGAAGATGAATTTTATAATTTGACTGTAAAAGGAAATGATCTTAAAACTTAACATCAAAAGATTCCAGGATTAGTAGTCTTATGCCCGAACATGGTGCCAAACACCGAGAAACTCATAGAAGTTTTCATCAGAAGATTACCTAGAAGTATTGAAGGAAATGTTACTGCTTCAAAGCCTCAAACTTTGGAGAAGCCATTATCATAACTCAGAGGTTAATGGATCGGGTAACAAAGCATAATTCTATGCAAGGAACCAATGATCACAAACGAAAGTTTGATGATAGAAGGTACACCAAATAAAATAAACACTACCCCAATAATCGCATCAAATACTTACACAAAACAACCATAGGCAACCTCAACAATGATTTCCGCCAAAGCAGAATTAAAAGACAGGATACTTCAGGCTCTTTTGCTGCCACCCCAACGGAAGCAAAGGGTATGCTGGAAACTTCCATTTGTAAGAATAGACTCTGCATCACCAGGGACTTTGCACTGTCAAGTGTCTGACTTGCAATGGGTGGGTCATCGTGACAAAGAAATGCAGAAATAAAGGACCAACCAATAGAAGCATTTCATTAACCAGTATCGTAATTTGTCATGTTGTGCGAGAGAAAGGGCATTACATTTACACGTGCTCAATGGCAAAACAACACAATGCCATGGAAGAGCATACTTGCTGAGGGACAAGAATGTCTTACGTGACCGAACGTAGTTACAGGGTATGTTCCTTCTAAACCAGATCTAGCTAGAGTATATTCGATTCCGAAACTGATTAAAAGTTTTGTATCCTATTCTCTGCTTCTATGCTTTATTTTATCCACCATTAAATAAATACCACTTACAATATTGAATTGGCTATGGAAACTTGTAGGCATAATACCGTTTTATCCAGGGTTTGCCACCCTGATTTTTTAACATTAATCCTTTTGAAATTGATATTATGCCAATTAAACTCAGGTAGTTTCGACGTGTCAATTGGTATGGATTGGTATCCAAGTATCATGCTAGAATTATCTGTGATGAGGAAAGTAATCCATCATTCAGGTGAAATATTTAATCATCCGAGGTGATCGAAGTAAAACCTGACTAAGCCTCATATCCTGTATAAAAACCGAAAGGTATTGATAACATCAAATAACGTCTATTTTATAGCATCATTTATCCTACGATATTAACCCATTTTGTAAAGTTATTGCAAAGAATTGTTACTTAATCATTTATATTTGAGAATTGCAGTAATTATGGAGTAATTGGTGAAGCTTAGCAAATGGCGAGCATTATGGAGCTTAAATGAAGATATTTTGAAGATTACTGTTCTGAAGGACCAATTACGCCGTATCCATCAAGAAGATACGGCGTCTCCGTACCTGCACTTACCAAAAGACCACATAAGAATGAAGATCATACGCGTATCCAAAAGGACCCTATACGCCAATTCAAGAGTATAGAATTAATATAATATTCTGAAAGATATCAAAAGTACGGTAACTACACAATGAAATACCTAATACGTAGTAATCCAAATCCCTTGGCTAATGCGTATTGATCGACCTTCCAAATAATTTATAAATAGAAAACTCAAAAACAAGTTTTAAGTGTGCTAAATCATATTCTCGATACCTAAACCACAAAAGTTGATTTTCAGAGGAGAAAATGAGCATAAAAGGTCGAGCAACGCAATCCAATCCCTAAGAGACATCGTGAAATTCATATACTTTAGTAATCGATTCAGTTTTTGTATCCTTCGATTAACTCGGTTAGCTTTTACCTTGCTAAAGAATTACTCTTGTATTTATTATGATGTTTCAAGGCTATTACTTCAGGTATTAGCCATTATATGAAGGTTTGAATGTTTGGTATTTTTTTATTATTGATTTCTTGATTTATCATTGTATGCTTGTTTATGTTTATTATTTTATACTTGTTTATGCACTTTTATATGCGACCTATCATTCAACTGGATCTAGCTAAGTAGATCAAGCAGATCTAGAGTTCGGGATAGCTCTCCATATAGTAATTTATACATCTAGAATAATAGTTTCATAAATATTGTCCTTCTAAGTCTTTGTCTAGGATATGCTTTAGGCTTAACTAGTTAATTGGACATTGTCGATGGTTTATTGATCGTGTTGACTAGCAAGTGACCTAGATAATTCAACAGATAACTTTCTGATTCCATTGGATAGTTGGACAAGTGGACTACTAGTCTATTAGATTGCCATTACAGCGTTAAGTGGGTAAAGTCTCTATGAGCTTTAGGTTTAACAAGATCACATGCTTTCATCCCTAAGATAGATTATAATCAGCAAATAAGGATGCTTTGTGTGGATGCTTTAATTATGACAGAATTATTGTGTCTAGGTCTTAGGAAGATGTAACGCCTAAGTCTTAAGAATGATATGCCACCTCAAGAGAAGAAATCATTGCACTTAATAAACAAACCAATGTTCTAATCGGATTAATAATGGTTAATACAGTTTTCTTATATAAGGTTTGACCGCTCTTTTATCTTTTGTTAATTAGCTTGTGTGGGTAACAGTATCTTGAATTGATTGTAGTTACCAACAAAACTGTGCCTGTCTCTCAGGCTAAAAACCCCATTTTCCCATTAGAATTAGGGATTTAGACTGACATAGGTTTAACATAGGATTAGATAGAATAGAATTAACTTAGATTAGACAACCAAGATATTAATTAAATTGATAGATTTAACCTCACTCTCAGTGATCGACACCCTACTTACCACGAAACTACTACTGATCGGGTCCACTGCTCGTTAGAGTGTTGTTTTCGGTTAAGTAGGCAAAATATAAATTTAAAACTTGAATCATACATAAATAACACCTACACTACAACACATCAAGTTTTTGGCACCGTTGCCAGGGAGTGAAAATTAATCTTGATTTTTATTTGATATTTTGGTTTTTAACATTAGATTAGATCTAACCCTTAGTATTAGTGTAATTTTAGATTAGTGTATATTCCTGTATATTCTGTATATTTTTGTATATTTTTGTATATTTGTTAGTTTAATTATTTGCCTGTATATATGTGTGTTTAATTGTTTGTGCATTTAATTATTTTGCTAATACACTGTTCTGGTCGATAACTGAATACGGCGTATCCACTTCCATTGGATACGGCGTATCCAACCTTCTGTCCAATACAACGTATTCACTTACAAGATTAATACAGCGTATTCACTTCAATTGAATATGGCGTATCGATCATCTGAAACAGAATCAGAATCAAAGTTTCCATATTTCATTTTCGTGCTAATTTTTTTTCTATCTTTCTTTAGGGCAAATCCTGCTGATATTTTTACTCTTGTTACAGATAATACTTATCTGAGCTAGTTGATTGAAGAAGGAACTATAAGAAGTCATGGCTGAACCAATTCTATCTGATGACATGGAAAAAGCTCCAACTGAATCAAACCTTTCTATCCTACTGATTATTTATCCCTTGTAGGTAGTGTATGACACGGAGTTCAGCTAACGAACTATTCACACCTTACAAAGAACTTAAATGAGAATTTTGATCATCCAGGAGACACTTCAAGACACTAAGTCTTGACTAATTGAGATCGCCTGATTTCAATTTACTTTCTGACCAAGAATACTCGGAGGAAGAAGAAGCGGAAGCAATGGAAGAAACCATGGAGCAATACATGAGCAAGACCCAAACGAATTATGGACCGGGAGTTGCTAGGCCTAAGATTGAGGAAAAAGATAGTTTTGAACTGAAAGGCCAATTTCTTAAGGAGCTTCGAGAAAACACATTTAGCGGTTCGGATAATGAGGATGCGAACGAACACATTGAGAAAGTTCTCGAAATTGTTGATTTATTCCATGTTCCTAACATCACTGTGGATCAACTAATGCTCCGAGTCTTCCCTATATCCTTAACTGGAGCCACAAGTCGTTGGCTAAGAAACGAACCAACTAGTTCAATAAAAACTTGGGAAGATCTTAAAAGTAAGTTTTTGAACAAATATTGCCCACCTGGTCGAACTTTAAGAAAATAGAGGAAATCAACAACTTTAGCAAGAGTCGGATGGGAAACCATTATATCAAGCAATGGAGACATCTAAATAACTCTTAGATGAGCTGTCATCACACTATTTGACTGAGAAGCAGGAGGTAAATTTTTTCTACAATTGGTTGATATTCCAACACGATAAAATCCTTACTCAATAGGTGCCAAACCCAAAAGAATACTGTTGATGCTAAGTAGCCATCGTAAGAAATGGCAAGAATATCTCAAAAATTGGCATACATGTAACATCTTAGAGGAAGAAGTACTGTGACTTCTGACGGACTGCTGCTATACAAAGCACAATTGACAATCTAGGAAGAAAAGATCAAAGAAGGTGAATGAAAAAAGTTTTATAAGCTCAAGTTAGACATGTGTAACAATGCCAAGAACCCCTTACACCAAATATTGTTCCACTAAAAGAAGAAGGAAAATACTCTCGAAAAGCATACTACACGAATTGGTGGACCTTGTACAAGGAGTGGGGATATAGATCAACAGCTCAGGGGTACTATCAAAATGAACAACGCAAATCCTTCGTACCAAAGAACGAAGGCAAACAAGTGAAGATACCCTGAGCATATTCCTTGAGGATCAGCAAGAGACACAAAGAAAATTCCAATATGACAAGAGCAAACTGAGCTACGAATAATGCTGCCATAAAAACCAAGGAGTCAACGTGATCAAACCTTTAGAGATACAAATCGGGCAAATGAGCAAGGTACTACAGGAAAAAGGATTTGGAAGCCTACCAAGCTCGACTAAAACAAACCCGAGAGATTAAGTCAAGTCGATTTCTACCACTATTGAAGCTGATTCATACCCGATACGCCGTATTGGATCTCCCCAATATGCCGTATCCACTAGACAGAACAGTAAGCTGGTGTACAAGTCAAGACAAATGACGGTTCCTTTTCCAAGTCGTTTAGATAATCATTACTGTGAAGAAGAATAACAGGGGATCTATGGACCAAAATTCACAGAAGCTTATGGAGCCTCACATATCAATCACACCATACCCCGAAAGAAAAAAGACCTATGAAGTTTCACTTTACCTTGCTTTATTAATAATGTTTGCTTTGACAATGCCCTTGTTGACCTAGGAGCTAGTGTTAGTGTAATACCTCTCTTGACCTACCTTAACTTAGATTAGGGTGAATTAGCCTCACACCTATGTTGCATTGAATTGGCAACATACTGTAAAATATCCAAATGAATATCAAACACGAAGCTAGTAGGAATTGGTAATTTACTTCCTCATAGACTTTATAATGTCTTGATATGCGCCCAAGGATATTAAAGATGCCCTATATCCTCAGAAACCAATTTTATCTACCGCCGGGGGGGGGAGTTTAGGAGAAGTGGGGTGGGGTGAGTGTTGGGTTACAAAATAAAGATTACTTAGGGACGGGGGAAGAAAATAATTATTTTCAAGAAGTGTTTTTAAACCCCTGCTAGTATTTTAATTAGAGGGTGGCGTAAGAAGTTAACTAGTGAGGAAGGAAAGGGGAATGGAGACTATGCAAGAAAGAAGTCTAGGCGGTAATAATGGAAATACTTTGATGTTAAATATATCATATATACCCTGTTCTTGGAAAATTTACATAGAATGAATGAATCAAAAATAACGGCAAAATGTGCTTAGGAAAAACAAGGAGGATGATTTGAATGCCCACCATTGAGGAAGTTAGGTTGGGGGGTAATTGAGGAATAAGAACAGGATGAAAAACTATGAAACTGGAATGGATTATTACCCTAGTTATTGGAGAAGTATAAGAAGATCTATATAGATTGTGCTCACAACTTAAGTTTTCTTGCATGATAGGATATTGAATTCACTCACGCAAACCTTCCCATTATTGTGATGGTCAATGTGATAAAGAAGAGATAAGACTGGTGTACAAAGTGATATAATGTTTTTAGTAGCCGTAATGAATTGCCTATTTTTGTTGGAACATATTCCGTTGTGACTGACTTAGTATTTTAGAAAATAATGGATTCTTATCGTGATGAAGGAATGGGCAATGTTATTGTTGGCGAACCGTTCTTAAGAGAAATTGGAATTAAAGCAAAACGGTTCAAAGGGATAATTACCCTTTACAAAAATGATGATGAAGTAACTTACCAAATGGTGTGATCACATCCGAGGTTTAAAGACACGCTAATGAGCAATGCAAAAAGATCCCACCATTACTGAAGGTAAATGAAAAAGATGAGAAGAATGAAATTTTGCATGCTTACCAAAAGCTTAAGGGGTTCTACAAAGGAGTTTTGAATCTAGGACCCGAATACATTCGAAATGCGAGGACGGAAGAATGGCTCACACGCGAGCACATTAGCGATCATGAGATGGATTAATAGAGAAGCTGAAAAAAGTCTAAACTTAAATCTTCGCTATAAACAAAAGTGCTTTCCCGGGAGTACAACCCGAAATGTTACTTAATTTGTTAACAGTCTGTATCCCAGACATTCAAAAGTGCGTATCTGCTCCATACCATACGGCGTATTAATAGGACTGGACTTTATCAGTTATTTATTTTTAATGCACTTTAAAAACAGTATATGAGTCAGATTGTTTAATACGGCGTAAATCATTCATCTGATACGGCCGTATCCCACCAGACTGACCGTAGTAATTTAGTTTAGATTGAGTTTAAATTAACCGTAGGTACCATGAAAGGAATACACATGTCTTCCTATATTTTCTACAGGACCTCGTGAAAGAAATAATCAAGCAAATATTGTTAGATAAATTAAATATCTAGAGATCAAGAATTGTTATTGAGTTGTTTTGAAACTGTCAAGGCGGCTGTTCAAAACACAATCTTTGCTCAAAAATACAACATGAGAATCAACCAAAAAATTATGGGAATATTCTCATTCTAATTCTTTTTAAATTCCCGTATTTAATGTTTTATATATACAACGAGGACGTTGTATAATTCAAGTGGGGGGATGGAATTAGAATGTTTACTTGTCCTAATTTTCACACTAAAAATTCATAAATTATTCACAAAATTTAAAAAAAATACAGCAATACTTTTGTGAAATTTGCAATTATACATACCCGCAACAATAACCCTTTTGTTAATATAGTTAGGAATTTACCTTTCCGTTTCAAAATGATTAGCCCAAAAATTCACAAAAAATGAGTGATGCCGGTGATGTTGTATACTTTAAAAACATGGCTTGGTATATCACTCTGAGATCCGCAATGATAAGTAATAGGATTAGATTGAGTAACTTGTTTTGAATGGGTAACATTTAATGATTACACCAAAATCGCCTTACATGTTCTTAATAACTAACAACACCGGATAGTTAACCCTCGATAAACCCTTTTCCACTCTCATCTGATAGAGTGATGATCCACTAGAACAAACCCGTAAGCCAATCCTTTAGGATAACCAATTATTTAGTTTCGTTACACCCATACACTTAACCAACCCTTTAATATTAAGTTTAATTTACAGTTGCTAGTTGCTTAAAGTGTAAAGTTGTAGTTCCCGAGTCCTTGGTGTCATTTTCTATCATTGGTGCGTTTTGGAAATTGTGCACATTGCAAATGGGAATGTATATTAGTAGTCAAAGCTCATGTGATTTTACTACCATCACAATTAATGGTGAGTTCGAAGAACAAAGAACTACCGAAGAAATTATCCGGAATTATTATGATCGTGAAGTTGGTGAAACTACACCGAGATTTGAAGAATAGTTAGCAAAAAAAATGAGAAAAATACAAAAAGAGTGAGAAAGAAAGTTTAAAGCTAATCGTTTCGTAATTACCGAAGGAATTACAGGAAGGATCGATTATTTGTTAATACGTCTTAAAAATCAAAAATGTAAAGTATTATACAAAATAGATGATATCGCCACTTGCCTTGTATATATATAGATAAGTTGTGGGAAAGATTGGGAAGTTGACCGTTATGGGAACGCCAACTTAGTTGTTGTTTTTGTATGCTTGCACAGACGAGTTGTAAATAAGTCTGTCTTTTATCCCATGATAACGGTCGTGAAAAAAAGGTGTCTAGCAACTTGTATCTTAAGTCTTAATCTATTTGTTTCTTGATTTTTATTTAACAACAATTTACTTCCTTCTCACATAATGATTAGCCGCTGGTTTTACGCGAATAAGGATGTGTATGAGGGTGTATGTCTATTCCGTCATTACGCCCATGTATGCATGTCTCAGCTGCCTCGTTGGTTTATGACTTTTGGTAAAAGTTAGATTTTCCTACCCAATAATCATACTATCATCCAAACCGATAGTTAGAAAATCAAATTAGGATGTGATCGAACACACATGTCTATTCCGTCGTTACGGCCATGTATGTACGCTTCAGCTGCCTTATTGGAGTGGTACTTCTAGTGAAAGATTGTAGAATGATCAACCGTAAGCCTTTCCATACAAGACCCATATTTACCTTTATAAACTTGTTACTCCTTAGCTTTAGCGGTGGAGATGTGTATCCTTGCCAAGCTTATGAAAGAATACTCGTCACGACTGAGCAATTGAGCGAATTAGTTACATGTTACCACATAGATTAGTTGAGTGATTTGAGTGTTTTCATCTTCATATTTCGTGAGGTGTTTGGTTGTGTACTATGAAATATGATCAAATAAATGCCTTTAACGTAAAATATCCTTAAGGATACAAAAATATAAACTTTCTAAAGGCTACTTGAGACAAGTAGGATTCAAGTGGGGGGGATATTGATGACATCAAATAACGTCTATTTTATAGCATCATTTATCCTATGTTATTAGCCCAATTGTCTAGTTATTATAAAGAATATTTACCTAATCGTTTATATATGAGAATTGAGTAATCATGGAGAAATTGTGTGAAATCTGAGCAAAAGCGCGCATATCTGAGCTTATATGAAGATAATTTGAAGATTAAATTCTAAAGAACCAATACAGCCGTATCATCAAGAATAAATGGCGTATTCGTTCCGGCACTTACCAAAGACCACAGAGGATAAAGCTCACCGTATCCAGAGTGACTCAATACGCCGTATTCAAGATATGGAATAAATATAATATTATGAAAGATATCAAGCGTGGTCCCTACTCCAAGAAATACCCAGTACGCCGTATCTAACTCCTTTGATAGGTCGTATCAAACCGACTTCCAGACCCTATAAATACAAAACTTAAAAAACGAGTTTTAAGTGTTCTAAATCATATTCTCGATACCTAAACCATAAAAGTCAATTTTCAAAAGAGAAAAGAGCAGAAGAGGTCGAGCAACGTTATCAATTCCATAGGAGACAACGTGTAATTCCATATACTTTAGTAATCGTTCAGTTTTTGGTATCATTCGTTAACTCGATTAGTTTACCTTGGCTAAATAATTTACTCTTGTATTTATTATACATTTAAAGTCTAATATCTTTGGTATCAGCCATTATTATAAATCAAATGTTTGGTATTTGTTTATCTCGATTCTTGATTTATCGGTTGTATTGCCAATTTATGTTTTTATCAAGTTTAGTACTTGTTTACGTGCTTTTGTATGCGACCTATCATTCAACTGGATCTAGTGATACGGACCAAGTAGATCTAGAGTCTGGGGGGGATAGCTCTCCATATAGTAATTCATACATCTAGAATAATAGTTAACACAAATATGTCCTTCTATCTGTGTCAAGATACCTTCGGGCTTAACTAGTTAATTGGATATTGCCAATTTTATTGATCATGTTGGACTAGCATGAGACTATAGATAATTCAAACAAGAAACGTTTTTATTCCAATGATTTTTGGACAAGTGGACTACTAGTGTAAAAATTGCAATATGTGGTATAAGTGGGTAAAGTCTCTATGAGCTAGGGATTAACAAAGATCACCATTGCTTTAATCCCTAAGATAGATTATAATAAGGCAAATAAGTATGCTTTATTTGGATGCTTTAATTGTGACAGAATTAATGTGTCTAGGTCTTAGGATGATGTAACGCCTAAGTCTTAAATGATATGTTACCTCGAGAGAAGAAATCATTTCACTTAATAAACAAACCAAATTTCTAATCGGATTAATAATGGTTAATACAGTTTTCTTATATTTGGCTCGACCACTCTTTTATATTTTGTTAATTAGCTCGCGTGGGTTAAAGTGCCTTGAATTGATTGTAGTTACCAACCAAACCGTCGATGTCCCCCAGCTGAAAACCCCTTTTTCTGTTAGAAATTAGGAACTAGGACTGACAAAGTTTAGAATAGAGTAGAATTAACATAGAATAGATAACCAAAATATTAATTAAATTGATAGATTTAACGTCGCTTCAAGTGTTCGACACCCTACTTACCACGAAACTACTACCGATCTGGTACACTGCCCGTTAAAGCATTGTTTTTTGTTTTGTCGGCAAAATATAAAGATTAAAACTGAATCCATAAAAATAATACACACACAACGTACACATTCCGATTTATGTGAATCAACTTGTTCTAAGTAAATGAATTGATGCTTAATCAGAAAGATAGTATCTATCTGATTCACTCTTATCGTGTTGTCTGCTTTGAGATGCTCTGGTAACGAGAACAACCCTATCAAGAAGATTCATTTGAATACTATCTGATCACAGGCAGTATTTATACTGATTAACGGGGAACCGTGGTTATTGCAACCTTATTCAACGAAGTGACAAAGACACTATCGTCCATATTTGTTATAATTAACACTCACAAAACTTGCAGGATATATGAATGGAGGGCGGTATCCCCTTCCCATCCAGCATCAGATTCATTACCACATGCTCATGCTCAAACTACAAAGACATACTATTGGCATCAAGATTCAAGAATCAAGAAAGCTCAAACTAAAAGACAAAGACTTCCGCAAACTCTGATATACAAGATCTTCCTTTAAGATATCAAGTCTATCAAGGGAGATTGTTAGCAAGCTTTCAAGATGATGCAAAGTATGAGCATGTTGGTCAAGACACAAGATCGCAAGGCGGCAAAGACGATCAAGACTGAAGGATAAAGATTTAAAGATCTCGAACATAAAGACGAAGTCGAAAGACAATGACAAAGGCTAAAGATCAAAGATCACATAGCATGAAGGAACAAGCCTACAACGTAGACAGAGACAAAGATCACAAGAGCTTAACGACAAAAGCAATCTCATTGATCTCACGAAGGAGTGTCACAATGAACTCACTTCGGGGGAGATTGTTAGCCTCAAATATTGAGTCGAACAAGGAAGTTCGTTCATTAAGAATATTAGGTCTCGGTCATTCAATTATGTAACGTTGTAATAGGCTAGAACGGGTAAACGGGCTCGTTTATGTAAGCTAATCGGTCACGTGTATCGGGCGTAAGCCCAAGTAATCCTGAGCCTGGCCCGTAGAAATACCATAGGCATGTAAGCCTCATGGTTTAACTATAAATACCCCTCTCCAAGGATGGAGAGGGTGTTGGTTCACTTTGTAATTTTCTCACACAAGTTTAATCAACTATCTCATTCTCTTTCTTTCTCTCTCTTGTTTCTCTCTCTAAACTCTTCATATCTTCTTCCTATTTTCTTCTCATATCCTAGCTTAATTTATGTATGTAAAGTGAAGTGATTACGGGTTACCGACAAGTACCAATTCATGCAATAATTATACAAAATGGGTAAGAAACATGGGATAAATGATGCTATAAAAGTGACGTTATTTGATGTCATCAGAGCTGATCGCGCTTGTCGAGCTGAACGAGTAATCGAGCCAAACATCTATCTTTTTTTCAAACTTTTTTTACATTTTAATGAGTATTGATAAATTAAATTTAGTGTAAAATAA